>JAGFNK010000055.1:0-174590 GCA_025769875.1 Russula earlei | reverse complement strand
TCTGTAGTCCTATTGGATGGTACCAAAGAGTCTAGAATAGTCCCCAGGTCTTTGTAATCGACCCTGTACACTGTATATAAGCCCCAATGAAGCATGGCAGTCGTCAGACTGTCCATTTGTGATACTCTCATCTTCCTGGGTACTCCCCTGCGACCGCTCAGTCTAAAGCCTCCCTCGTCTTCAAGGTACTCTTCAACGACCGCCTTGTTTAAAGCCCTTCGCTGCACTGGCCTCTAGTCTTCGCCTCTGCCTCTTGCAACACCTACCAGTCCCCATCTGGTACCTCCTCGTCGTTTGGCTCGTCCTCCTGTTCAACGCCGCCTTCGCTGCGTACCATCTGTTCCGACCCTTGCCCACCTGCTCCTGAGTCCTTAGTGATCAGCAGTACGTGTCTTGACAACAATATTCGGCCAGTACCTGGCCCTGGTTCGTAACAGCTGCACAGTAAGTGCACAGCATTGCACAGTCGAAACTAAGAAGTGAATATAAATGGAAAGAGAACCAAACAAAGGAAAGTAACAGCAATCCAGTGTTACCTGGACGTGTATGGATCACGTGATAACATAGAAGGGATCACGAGACATAAGAGATCACAAGACCAGTAAGTAAAGGGACGTACAAAAGCAAGCAGTCCATAGGAAAGGTGAGAAGTAGACATAAAGGAAAATGGTTGTAACAGTAAGAGCGTTAGCTCAAAGTTCAGTGGGGGCCAAGTCCCTGTGACTTGGTTCAAGGGGTTCAGTGGGGCTGGCTCAAGGAGACCGGATCAAAGGTTTAGCATCTCAAGGCTGAGTCAGACAATGACTCAGTCCATAGACAGAGTCAATCTTCTGGTTTCACAGAAGAGGAGGACGATGATAGAGCAAGAGAGGAGTAAGGGGAATGCAAGGGTTCCTCCTAGTGTGTTGATGTCAAGCAAGGTAAGAGCCAGCACAAACAAGTTGTGATTTTGAGAGAGGATACAGGGCAAAGGGATGCGACAGGAAATGGGACAAAGCTAAGCTTGGGGTATTCCCCAGCTTCTACAGGTGCTTAAATACTGTATGTAGTGAGGCTATACAGTACTATATGCAGAACAATAGATAAAAGTGAGCCAATAGCAAAAAGGGACTCATCAATAGATAAAACAATAGGTGAATCACAATGAGTGAAACAATAAGGGCCATCAACATCAAGGGATGAAACCATAACCAAGGGGATGGGGGTGAAAGTAAAGAACAATAAGGGGTAGATTTAGGGACGAACCGAAAAGGGGGGTAGATCACAACAGCAGAAGGGGGTCCAATTAAAATCCATAGGAGCAGATCTTGGGCAGAGGATCGAGTCCACAAGTGTTTCTCTCCAAGTTGTCAATGATGCAACAGGGACAGGTTCTTCTTGCGCAGGTTCGATGTTTTCATCTTGGATGGTTGTCACTCTGACTGTTTGGGGGCAAGATCCTTGTCGTTGGCATCCCTGGGCTGCTTTCTTTGCTCTACATTGATTTGCCATATGGTTCTTCTTTTCACAGTAATAACAGAGGTTGTTCTTGCGTCAAAACTCTTCTCTGCATCTGTGAGGGGTTTTCTTTCACTTCTGGATTCCCAGGGTCATTCGTTAGGTTCTCCTTGGTACAAGTTAATTTCCAATGGATTGTCTGATCCTTGAGTGTTTAATCCTCACGCATGCACAGAGTGTCCTCCTCAAAAGGCTGTGGAATTGTATAGGTGGAAAAGGTTGTCAAATTCTCTTGCTGCTTTGACAAGGGCTGCAAGTGTAGTTGGTGTTGGCATGATTCCCAATATTTTCTGATGTAAGGCTGGGTTAATGTTCTTTCTGAATGCGTACATCTTTGTCCTTTCATCCATGGTAGCTCATGATGCATGGTGTGACCATTTCTGATACCATTCATTAAATGGTAATTTCCCTTGATAATAGGTGTGCATGGTGTTAGCAGAGACCAGTTCTGCTTCTGCAGGGATGAAATGATTGGCAAAGGCTTTCTTGAAGTCATCCCATGATCCATAGTCTGCTACTGTACGAGCCATAGCTTTAGTGGTTTGTTCTCTAGCCCATGCTCCGGTGGGTGTTCCTACTTTAAAGTGGGTTAGTGCAGTGGCAACTTTCTTGCTTTCATCTGTGAAGGAGTCGCCATTGATATAGTAATAATTGGCTAAAGCTGCCCAAAAGGCCTCTGCATTATCAGCCTTTCCATCAAAGGGTTCTGGTGCAGTCCCGACAAGGCGTGGATTGCTTGACATGGTGGGGTTTGGAGTTGTTGCAGCTGTAACAATAGGTGGGGCAGAGCCTTGTAATTGGATTCTAGTTGGAGTGAGCATTCAAGGGATTGCTTGCAGTGCGTTGCTAACTGTATGAGGAGTGGGTTGTTGAGTATTTCGTCGGGTGGAGGGTCCTGGAGTAGCGCTTCGAGTGCTTGGTGCAGTTCCTAGGATGGCAGTAACTTCTTGAGTTGTTTGGGCAGTAAAATCAACTTCTCAGTTATTGTAGTAAACCCAATGTCTTCTAGAACAGCTCCACTTGACTGGTTTGTCTAGGAAGAGACCTGTGTAGTTATAGGGATTGAAGTCTTGAACATTTTCTGCTCCTGGGGCTGCTGCCTTAAGTTGAGCAGTGGTGACTTCGTTGTTGTTGTCTTCATAGAACCAAGTGTCTGAAAGATTTCCATGATTGATGATAGGTGTTCCCACAAATTTCCCTCGGTAACAGTGGTCTTGGGTGTCGTAGCTGAGTTTTTCAAATAAAAGTGGAATTAGATTTTCTTCATCGTCAGTAATGTCCCTTCTAGTACTCATAAGTTTAGACGACGGTTATAGTCCAATGACTGTTGTTCCAAGGATATACAATGGTGTAGGCTGGTTTTAGTCAAATAGAGTCAGGTCTTCCTTGGTGCTTTCTTAAGTGGATTTGGGAGTATTCTTCAGTGATGCTACTTTGGGTCAAGACTACTCGGGTTTTCCACAAGTATCCTTCGAACTCTGCTGGTGAGATAGCAAAGTCGTTTATCTCTCTGATGGGATGTTGATACACTACAAAGTGTGTCATTCGAAGATGCCAAGCCTCCGTACAATAATTCTTGAATTCAAGTAGTTCCCTCTTTGAATGTGTAGGTAGGTTTAGGGCTAAGAAAGATTGTTCTGGTAGATAGGAGCAAAGTTCAGTATTTCTAATGTCGATACTATCAGGTGATTCAACAAATGGCTGATGCAAAGGGTTGAGAAGGTACGATGGGTGTAGGAATACGAGTGGTAAACAGGGGTACGTAGGCATCAGGGGGAGTAGGAGGTAATGGTCTTTCAACAAGGAATCCTCTTGCGTTGGGAACTGTTTCTCTAGAGGGAGCTCTCTGAGGCGTCACGCGTCTTCTGTGTCAAGGAGCCAGAATTACTGAAATGGGAGGTGGTAATCGCCTGGTGTCCACAAGGTAATTCCGTCAGGAGTAGGAGGTGTATCTGGTCAGTAGTTGCACATGCAATACTCTGTTTTGCAGTTACACCTTGGTGTCCACGGGTTTGACTCAGTGTTTTCTGTGCTGGCTGACCAACATTCCTGGCTAGTTGGGACAGTGGTTTGAATTGGTGTGAGGGGTCGAGGAGCAAGGCTGGAAACTTCTAGAATTGCTGGGACTGAGTAGTACGCAGGAGGACCAGTATATGAGGCATCTGGGCTAGTAATTGCCCAAGGTTGGTTGTAATCTGTGTCATATAACCAAGAGTGAGTTTCCCAATCAAAGGTGTTGTGTATTCCAGGCACAATAGCAAGTTGAATGTAAGATTGGTTTTCCCTTTGTATCCTATTGAGGCGAAGGTGGTGGAACTGGACAGTAAGATGATAGTAACTGATATATGTCCAGGCTAGGTAAAACAGGTGATACCCCATCCTTAGCGAATTAATGATGAGATGGTGGCATGGTTGGATGATCCTGGTCCAAAGGTTCAATTCGCTAGAGCGTAGGGATTGATAATCGACTGGTTGTCCTTGGATGTTCCTTGCTTGAGCAAGTTGCCAGTATAGTAATTGTTGTCATGCTGGTGGTAGGAGTCGACTAAGGGTTTCAAGATATAACGCGTGTTTGTCGTGGCTTAGAAGTTGTCCAAATGGTAAGACTTCAAGGAATTCTTTGACAATAAGGTGGGGGAAGTCTTCGTGGGGTGGTTCTATTCCTGGTACGTTGTGTAGGTTTGTTAGGGTGTTAACAGGGAATGCAGTAGAGGCCCAGGTTCGATAGTGATTTAGACTTAGGATGTGTCTAGTGATAGCGTCTTCTTCTTCATCTTCTTCTAAGGCGTATTCTCAAGGCACTTTAGTTAAGGCAGAAAAGAAGGGTTTATTCAATCTTTATTGAAGCGTTACAAGGGTGGTTCTTACTTTTTAAGAACTGTGCGCAAGATCTATGGTCTCAAGGCAACACCTCTCAATGATATCAAGAGGGTTAGGGGGAATACGAGGTGTAAAGCAAAAACGAAGTAGCTGAGGGTTGAAGCAGATGGTGTTGACCGTGTAAGTTGAAGTAGTGACGTAGGGATACATGATTACTACCTTCTTTGAAGTGTAAGTATCCATACTGCAAAAGCTAAGCGTCCAGTCCAGGAAATCGTGTACAATAGACAAGCAAAAGGACCCTTCATAAGCAGGATGGTAGATAGCAGGTAAGGTAATGAGCTTCCTAAACAATGACATATTAAAAATGTGAGCAATACGTCCAAGGGGGAAGTCTGTGTCCAGGGCGTATATCCCAACATTAGAGCAAATGCCAAAGGGGGTGAGATTGTATTCAGAAGCAAGGGCAGCATTGGAGGGTTCCACTGCAAAAGTGTGGACAATGCATGCACAAAAGGCGGTTGTGAAAGTGTCTGTGAAGGTGCAACGAGCTAACTGATCTGTGGTAGGGATGCGTGACAAATAATCTTGGTGATTTAAATCATGGAGGGGTCGCCACTGCTCATGGGAATGGTTGGTGCTGGGGAGGACAAAGTACTGGTGAGGGTGGAACCGGAATGCTGTGCAAGGGGGGCGATCGAGGAAGCCTTCAGGCAAGGGAGGACGGTCCACTTGCTGCTGCTTGTTCTGTGCCAGAGGGGGAGTGCCAACAGGGACAAAGTCGCCTGGAATAGGCTGGGGAATGACAGGAGATGATGGTGGGGCTTCTGGGGAGTACAGGATGCTGAGGGGTGAGGACATGTCGACTGGGTTGAGGTCCTCAGTGAGAAGTCGAAGGGCCATGTGTGGAGTGGGTTGGAGAGGAGAAGGGAGACGCAGGGAAGTGTTAACAAGAGTGGGGGAGTTGGGAGTGGACACTTGAGCAGTTGGCTGGTCAATACAGGAATGGTGAGAGACTGTCCAGATGTCAAGACACAGTACTGCTGATCACTAAGGACTCAGGAGCAGGTGGGCAAGGGTCGGAACAGACAGTATGCTGGCAAAGACAGGCAGTTGAACAGGAGTGTTGAGATCAGCACTGGCCTGAGCCCCAGGTGCATTGTGATGCAATCACAACTCTGATGCAGTTGACCTGTCGGATCACCCAGGACCTGGGCATTACTGGCTTCAGCTCATACACTGCAGCACTGCATTAGAGACATTGATTAGATGATTTCAGGACAATCGGTAGCTAGTTACCACTGATCCTCAGGACATACTTAGTGATCCATAATGGTAGTTAGCTGCACTGCACTTAGTGGCAGGTCTCAGGTACTTAAGAATGCCACAAAGCACGTAGATCACTTCAGTTTTGTATCAACTAAACTGAAGTGAGTATTTAGTCTATGATATCTTATCGCTCTGTACTGATACGCGTTGTAGCTATTGTCTGATAGGTACATTATTTATATCAGTTTTGTATCAACTAAACTGAACTATTGTCTGATAGATCTGCCTGCGATCTTATCATCTGCTGCTATCTAATCACACACACTGCACATTTTCAACAAGGAGGACGAGCCAAATGACTAGAAGGTACCAGATGGGGACTGGTACATGCTGCAGGAGACAGAGGCGAAGGGCAGAGGCCAGTATGGCGAAGGACTTTAAACAAGGCGGTCAGTTGAAGAGTACCTTGAAGACAAGGAAGGCTTTAGACTGAGCAGTCGCAGGGGAGTACCCAGGAGGATGAGAGTATCACAAATGGACAGTCTGACGACTGCCATGCTTCATTGGGGCTTATATACAGTGTACAGGGTTGATTACAAAGAACTGGAACTATTCTAGACCCTTTGGTACCATCCAATAGGACTACAGAGGCATAAACTTGCTTGTGTCAAGTTTCAGGCCTACTGAGTGCATTACTGATCATTGTGGAGCAATGACATCATTATGATGTCACTGTGAAGCACTTAGTGAGCCTATGAGGTCACTGTGGAGTCACTCAGTCAGCCATGATGTCATTGGAGCCTTGATGATGTCAGATGAGTTATGCAACAGTTTCTAAGAGTTGGTGCTACTGTTTCGGGTTCTTGGTGGCTGGGTGACCATGTGGTTGCCACGCAATGATTACCTGATTAGGAAATGGGTGCCTGGTCGTGTTATAGTGCCTTTGCAATAGCAATATCTTGCACTGCAGGAGGGATAGCCCAAGAAATGGAAGGGAGTTGGCAATGCAAAGTGAGAGAGGTCTCTCTTGAGTGAAACAGGACAATATATGGCCAGGACCTGGCCTTGGTTCATAACAGATGAGTAAGAAGTCAGAGTATGCTTACTGAGCATGCTCAGTCATGCTCAGTAAGCTGCTGAGTAAGGAGGCTTCTCTTGATGAGTAAGAGCCTTTACTGTCCACGTGTTCACTGCTTTAGTACGCGTGTGAAGCACCTGATTCATTTGCTGTCAGTTAGTTTAGGGCTGGTCATTTGAGGACTTGTAGTTTGGTTCAGGGAATAGAGTTGCCTATAAGGCCCCTTATATAGTTCTATTAGGGTCCTTAGAGTTGACCCTAATACTTCTATTAAGGTCCTTAGTATTGCTTTATAGTTTGTTCTATGGTTATTAGAGTTAGTCTGATAACACGTTGTAGGGTCTTTAGTATCATGTTAATGCCTAGAGCACTTGGAGTCGCCCTAAAGGGTCCTTAGGGAGGCTATAATACTGTCCTTTATTGCTAAAAGGGTTGCCATTAAGTAGGGCTTGCCCTTTTGTCCGTGTGAACAGGGTGACACCATAGAGGCTGGGTTTCCTCTCATAAGGAAGGGTCCTTCAAGGACCCTCTCAGGGAAATGGTTCATGACAGAAGCACTTATTGGTTCCAGCACCAAGATCATTTACAGTGGAAGCAACTATTGCTTCTGAAGCTATTTTTGCTACTATAGTACCTACTAGTACTTACAGTAGCAAGAACCTTATTCCTGAGGGCTATATAAAGCCCCCAGTTTTTAGCAGTTGAGCTCAAAGCTTGACTTAGTTTGCCAATCCTGTTGGAGTTGCAGCCACACACAACACAATGCATCGATGCCACAAGCCCAGAAGTCTGGACCCTCACTTTGCAGGATACCATTGTTGAGTAGCTCACCACATATATAGACTGTCCACATGCTTAGTTCATGTGGCATTCCCATTAAAACAATCCTCTCCTTGTTCATCTCAAGTATATAAGTATGATCCATTTATCTCCCCAAACCTCAGTTCTGATTCCACAGACTGAGGTCAGTTACACATATCATTTAGCTATCACTTACACTGACATTACACCTAGTGTGATACCATTGCTACAGGTTATATTACTTAATGTCAGTTCTGATTCCACAGACTGAGCATGATACCATTGCTCCAGATTATGAGACCTGAGAGTTTCTAAAACAAACCTATCAACACAAGTCATCTAGAACCAAGAAAATTGCACACCATAGAAATGGGTTCCCAAACATCCCCACTGCAAGGTGGCAATGCTACCTCCTCAGGAGCCGCAACTACCAACCCAAAGGCAAACACATGCCAGTATGACATTCCTTTCCTCAATGTTGATGGGACTGAGTTCGCATTCTGGAAGTACCATGTCCAGATGGTTCTTGAGCTCTGAGAACTATGGACAGTAGTTGATGGTACTTACACCAAACCTGACCCAAGCAGCAAGCCCACAGCCTTTGCAGATTGGTCCTTCACATATCACGAAGCACATGTGCAAATCTTCCTTACCCTAAAGAATGAACCACTCAACACAGTCCTCAGCACAACAACTGCCAAAGACTGCTGGAACAGGTTATCAGCTTGTTACAAAGGGAAAAGAGAGCAGAGGGTAGCTCACCTCATGGAGGAGCTATTCTGGAGCACTCTATCTGAGGATGAACCACTGGAGCCCCAAATCAACAAACTGGTATGCACTGCACGCACCTTCCAGACCCTTGGTTTCCCTCTGGAGGACAAAGTCATCACATTCATCATCATCCTTACACTTCCTGAATCTATGTTGATGCTTAAGACCATCCTATACACTACTAAGACTGCTGAGATGTCAACTGACCTTGTCATATCTCAAATCATCCTTGATGAGCAGTGATGTGTGCGAGTGTCTGGTGTAGGCACCACCATGTTCTTCACTAAGATAGCCAAGAAAGCAAAAGGGAAGAGTAAGCCAGGAGACAAGCCAAAGAAACATTGCACTCACTGCAATATCCATGGCCATGATGTGAAGGAATGCTGGAAGCTGAAGGAAGAGCAGGAGGCAAACAGAATCACTTCCACCCCCGCAACTGCAAGGCCATCTGTGTCCACAAAAGTCACAGTTGCTGACTCCAGTGACAACATGGTGCACCTATTCAGCACCATTGCCACTTACCCATCATCCTGTGATGACACTTTTGCTCTCCAAGCACATTCTAAACAGCCAAGTCAGCACTGCTGGATAGTAGACTCTGGCACATCATGCAACATGAGTTGCAACAGAGAATGATTCTCTTCTTTCTCCATCCTCACACCTCCAATCTGTCATGAACCATTTCTTGGAGAGGGCCCTTGAAGGACCCTTCCATATTAAAGGAAAATCAGCCTCTATGATGCCACCCTGTTCACATGACCAAAAGGGGTGAGTAAAGGTGTCCACAATATTGTGCATGCATTGTTGTGTGATCAATTCTAGGCACAATTGACATACAGCAAGCCCTACTTAGTGGCAACCCTTCTAGCTATAAAAGACAGTATTAAAGACTCCCTAAGGACCCTTTAGGACAACCTCAAGTGCCTTACATTGGACATTAATGAAGATACTATAGGCCCTAGAATGTGTTATTAGACTAACTCTAATAACCTTAGAACAAACTATAATACCATACTAAGGACCTTAATATGGATATTAGAGTCAACTCTAAGGACCCTTATAGAACTGTATAAGGTGCCTTATAGGCATCACTAGTCCACTGACAAAATACCCTAAGTCTTCCAAATGACCAGCCCTAAACTAACTAACAGTAAATGAAGCAGATGCTTTGCACATGCACTAAGCAGTGAACACATGGACACTAGAAGCCCTTACTCAGCATTATGGGCCTTCTTACTCAGCAGCTTACTGAGCATGACTGAGCATGCTCACTAAGCATATTCCAACTTCTTACTCATCTGTCAATTGTGCTTGATAACAAGGTTATGACTTGTTCCCTATCTAGCAGTTCCCTTGTAGTATATAAGCACTCAATAAAGTAGCTGGACAGTCTTCAGACTGTCCATTTGATTTGTGGCACTTCATTACCAAGGGTACTCCTTTGTGACTGCCCCATCTAGTACAATCTGGCCCTCTCTTTCCATGACCATCTCTCACAGCCAGTACCAGTCCCTCTCTGGTACTTGCTACTTGTTTGGACTGTGCTCTTTGCCAACTTTGTCCTCGAACTCAGTCGACTCATCTCTGAACTCTTGTCTCACTCTTGAACTGGATTGTTCAACAGTGTGTTTTGACACAATCTGCATCACATTGGGGGATGACAGCACCATCCATGCCACTGGCATTGGATGCATCCCTGTCTGCATGAATGCTGACAGACATTAGAACAATGCAATCCTCCAAGAAGTCCTCTTCATCCCAGACCTGCACAGAAACTTGTTATTGGTTGCCCACCTTACTCAGTGTGGTGCTGATGTCCATTTCACTAGGAATAACTATAGCCAGCAAAGACACCTTACCTGCAGTGGACACCTCCAGGGAAATCTCTATGTGATGGACATGAAAACAGTTCCCCCAGTCATGGCCCACATCATGCAAATTGAGTCTTTCCCAGCAGAAGGGGATGATGTGCAGAGTGCAGATGAGACTGCCCTTGTCATGCACAGCACCACCTCCAACAAGGCAAATGCCAAGACCTGGCACCACCACCTAGGCCACCTAAACATTGACTCTGTAATGTGCATGGTTAGGAAAGGCATGGTAAAGGGGATGCAAATCACAGGCAGTACATCACTCACCTCACCCTGTGAGCCCTGCCTCAAAGGCAAAGAAACATGTGCCAACATGATACTGGGCTGTGTATTCTCTGATGTCTGTGGCAAAATGTTGACATGATCACACCAAGGTTTCAAGTATTTCATCACATTTACTGATGACAAGTCCTAAAAGGTGTTTGTCAATGGGCTACATCACAAAAGTGATGTCATGCACCATCTCAAAGCTTTCATCACCCAAGTGGAGCTTGAGACCTGCCAGCACATGAGTAACAGAAGTCTTACGCATGCTCCAGAATATTTTCTTGGAGGGCCTCAAGCCATTGGGATCAGTTCCGAAATATATTGAGTGATTCATCACCATGTGAAAACTCTCTGGTCACCCTGTGGCTGTCCATCCTTGGCATGAGCAAGACTGGGCAGGATCGATGAGTTCTTTACACACCCCATCTAATTGGCATCTGACATCATTTATCATTTACCTCTTGTGCAATTGTCATTATTTGACTTGAGGCACCATATCATTACACTTTTGCTCTGCTCACCACGTCACTCCAACCTACCAAGCCACCCCTTCATCATTCACCATCATTCACCGCCGCCATATGTGAGGGCTCGCAGCCCACCTTGCCTCACCTCCCCTTGCCCATTCATGTGCAATTGCAATCGCTGCCTTGATGCATGCCTTGCATCATTTGTAAATAGTTGTATAATATCATGTATTCAACTGTAGGGAATGTAATTTTATCATGCTTGGAGTCAGCACTCCAAAACATGAAAATTCAACAAATGAAACCCATTATTTGGTTGTATCTAGATGCAGTACATGAGGTTTTAATGTCCAAGTTTCAAGGCAATTCATTGAGAAATGGTTGAGATAAGGCAGTCCAAAATTTTGCACACAGATCAGCACCCAAAAATTGAAACTTCAAGAACTGAATATTAGGCTCCCATATTTTAGTTGCACCTAGATACAGTATACAAGGTTCTACTGTCCAAGTTTCAAGACAATCTATTGAGAGACCCCAACTCTTGGGCTGCATCTAGATACAGGACATGAGATCCCACTGTCGAAGTTTCAAGTAAATTGATTGAGAAACAGTTGAGATATGGCAGTTCAAAGTTTTGCACTCATGTCAGCACTCAGCACCTGAAAATCAACATGCCAAGAACTGAATATTAGGCTCCCATATTTTAGCTGCACCTAGACACAGTATATAAGGTTCTACTGTCAAAGTTTCAAGGCAATCTGTTGAGAAACTGTTGAGATATACCAGTTTTAATTTCGCACTTGAAATGACATCCAAAAATGGCAAGTGCAAGGTCACATGAAAACGACAATAAGTCCCTTTAGAGCCTTAACACACCTGCAATTCTGACCTGATTCTTTTGATGTAAGGGGATGAAAGATACATAAGAGTACAATATACAATACACTGTGGGTACAAAAATATTATGTCCTTTCTCTATAAAACTGTTTCAAAAAGTTTGAATTGACTTAAAGAGCATTTTTCACATGTAATTCATTTCTCCATCCTTTAAATCTGAGTGGATTCTGCTCAAACTTTGACAGGATGGGGATGATAGGCATACAATTGGGTGTGCCAAGTTTGATGAGCATTGGAGAAGAACTGATCATGTTTCTCTATGAGTGTGTAAAGGACTATTACATCACTGTATATAATGATTTTTCAGGTCTCTGAGGTCTCGGTCTTCGTAATTTCGACACCATTCTGCTCCACCAAGGACGCTTCGGAGGTGAAGCTGGTTCCGGTATGTGAACTAGTAACACACGCTCTCCATAACGGAAGAACCGTGTGTAGTCAGGGGGTGGGACAGTCGTATAAGGGGGAGGTGGTGGTGTTTCTGGAGCTGTAGGGTCAGTTTGAACCTGAGCGGGGAGCTCAGGTCTGATCTGCAGAGTAAGCCAGCTTCAGGGATGCAACTGAAGAGGTGGCCGTACCTGATAATAACAGGATTCGCAAATGACGGATAGGCGCAAACGACAAAGCAGTAAATGGCTAAAACAGAGGAAGTATGCATTGTAGTTCTCAGTGGGAGTTCAATGACACGTTGCGGGATAACCTGTTGGTAACCAGTACCGAACAGAATGGAACAAATGATGGGAGTAACTTGACGTTGGAACTGCAGGCATGCGCACTTTATACTCGTTTCGAATGTCCCTTATCTGGCCATCAACAGAAATTTACAGGGTGATATGGAGGCATCGTCTCGATTGTACTTGATGCACAAACACGTAGGCGATCCTAAGCATAAAGTATTGGTGTGTAGAGGAGTCACAGCGGGTGAGTAGGAAGATAATGGTTACAATTGTATGTCGCGTACATGTGTATGAGTGCTATCTTATATACAATAGAATGGAATGTATGAAGAGAGATGATGTCAGAGGAGATGTCGTAGTATCTAATATGACGTCGCCTGACACTGAGGCGTTTGACTCCAATATAAAGGTGTATCCTCAAACTTCCAAGCTGGTTCATCCATGCCCTAGCCCTCCTTTACACCCCGACAAGTACTGGACGAAATCACTCACCCGGTAAGTTAACAGTCAATATACTGATTCAACTTGGCTGGAAAGAGGTA
The DNA here is from genome assembly GCA_025769875.1 of Russula earlei. Taxonomy (NCBI): domain Eukaryota; kingdom Fungi; phylum Basidiomycota; class Agaricomycetes; order Russulales; family Russulaceae; genus Russula; species Russula earlei. The sequence goes on along the minus strand of JAGFNK010000055.1, from coordinate 161,636 downwards.
TCTACTATCAAGTTGGGCAAGGCTGGAGTGTGATAAGCTAGCTTAGGGGCCCTACACGACCACACTACCTCATTGTGTTACCACAGAATAGAAATGATATTTACAAAAAAAAAGAAAAGAAAAAAACATTGAGGCGAGGCGAGATGGGGTGTTGGGATGCAGTCGCAGTCGCACCCGTGGCTGAGCGCTCCGATCCGGCGTTCGGTTCGGTGTTCGGGCCTGTGTCTCGCAGGGGAGACTTGCCTTAAAATAGTTACAGAGCGAGAACTGTGTATGCAATATTCATTTCCAGCTGCTGTAGGACCCACGTCTCCCTTTATGAATGACAGCACAGGCTACTCGTCCACATGGGCTCGTTAGTGATGCCTTAGTGCGTCACAGCTCGGCTCGGAACGGCTTGTGTGTGAGCCGAGCCCGATTTGAGCTGAGGTAAGCCGTGCAACGGCGAGTGCTGTCAGTCGTCTCATCGGGCATGGCCATAGCCACCTCGCGAGGGCTACGAATCATGAGCATGGCCCATGGCCACTGTGACGATCTGGCTGTCGTGACGGCGACGTGCCCATGGCCGTGACGAAGGCAGGTCTATAAGAACTCAGGTAGCGAGCAGCGGTTGGGATCAATGATATAGTTTGAACTAAGGAGTACACGTATAGTACTGTCACCCTATATACGATTACTTGGAATAAGTACTGTAGGTTATGTAAGACGTTGGACTCCAATACTCCCCCTCAACGTCTACGGCCGACGTATCGAAAACTCCCCCTGAAAAATCATTGTTTCTGAGTGTAATGTGTTTGACTTGCGAGTGCCACACGTGGTCCTCGGCAAGTTTCAACGTCACATTGTTGTCGCAGTAGATTGTTTGCAGATGAGCAGGGTTGTTAAGGGGTGCAGATAACATGCTTTGAACAGATTGTACAGCACGCCGAATACAGCAGGCACAATCGAGGGCAGATGGGATGCCTTGAACAGGAGTGACATGATGATCTGGCGGTGGCAAGGGACATGAGACTGTTACTATACGCGCCGCAGGTAGAATGCTTTGTCAGGTAAATTAAGCCGTCTTTGTCGTCGCCGACGGGTTCAGGCTCAGGCTCGCTGCCAGTTCTGTACCCGGTGTGGGGCGCATGTGAGATGGCTTTCGCAAGGAAGGTCGCAGTTGAGATGTTTGTGGATGGGGAAGATGAGGAAGGGATCGTTCGGGAAAGACGCATCTGTAGCGGAAGACGCGTGCCTGCGGGTCTCTGAGGCATTGGACTCCACTACTCCCCCTCAATGCCTATGGTCTAATACTTCTCAATTTATTCGAGATGATAGTTTGTGTGGTAAACTGAGGCAATGATGTGTTCTGGGCACCTCGCGATACAATAAGGGCACGGAGGCAGAATATAGAGCGGAAGAGTGAGGAGCGGGAGCGATGTGCCAAAGGCGTGAATGATGGGCACCACCTCGGCAGAGATTTTCGCCGCCGCGCTTGGTGATGATGAGGAAGCATGAGGTGATGAATGATCAGGAGGTGAGAGAGATGACAGGCCACGCATCAGGGAATTTTTGAAGGTATACGAGGCAAAGGATGGAAAATGTGATCTGTTGAGAGAGACATGTCGAGAGCGAGCGAGGTGAGTGTGGACATGGGGGTGATGTGATAGTGATGAAGATGATGGATGGACGGGATGAGGTGTGTAAACAATAGATGAGATGGTATGATAGACGGAGTTGAGATTGCCCAAAGAGGGGACTTTCATGATAGAGACGACGAGTGGATGAGATGGTATGATAGACAGAGTTGAGATTGCCCAAAGAGGGGACTTGTTGACGATAGCGCGCGAGTGGGTGACGAGACAAGAGGTGGTGGACAGCGTGGTTCGCCTTGCGAACGCTTGCCGTAGTTGTTGAGCTAGAGAGTGTGTGATCAGTGTCCAAAAACAAGACGTGAACGGGTCTCTGGTAATCATCTCACGGCCGCGGCGACGAGGTCTTCGCCACTGCAGGTGGTGGCAGCACGCGTGGATGAGGGTGTACGTGTGGGCGGGGATGCGATGGAAGGGGAGGTGTTGTGCGGCGTGGTGCTTGCGTCGGCGGCCTTTCCTGTGACGATGGCGTTGTGACATCTGCTCTTCTGAGGCGGCGGCGTGCTCTTCGTTTTCCGGTTATTTGTGCATTCTTTCTCAGCGGTGCGAGGCGGCATAACGGCTAGCGACGGAAGTGAGAGGGCGGCGTGGTCAGGAAGCAGAGCGGTGGCTGGGACTAGACCCAGAACGGCAGCGGACGAGGCTGAGGGCGTGGTGGCGATGGCCGATTGAGCTGGGCTTGAGGCGGCGGGCGGCGCTAAGACGTCGGTGGGCGAGGCTGAGGCTACGGGTGCGGCGGTGCGCGAGACGAGGACTGGGGCGGCGACGGGAGACGTAGAGGCGGTGGCTGGCAATGCCAGTAATACGTATAGTTGAGGGTTGGATAGAGGTATAGGGGCCCGAGTGCGCGAGCCACAGGGCACATGTGGGTAAGCGAATGGGAGACAACTGACATAGTGCAAATCCATTCCAGCTGAGTCAGGAATGTGGCTTGCTAGGGGTAACGAGGTGGAGGCTTGTCCAGGGAGGTAGTCATGTTGGCCATGGAGAGAGGTTTAGTGGGAAGGAGAGGAGGGTGAAAGGGGTGAAAAGGCAATGGCACAACAAGTGATGATACTTTGATGAGAAGACGATGATAATTGACGAGTCGAAGGCTGAATCTTGGACACAGGGGAGAGAGGCGTCGTTCGGGAAATGAATTCAGTGATAGTCTGTGGCTGAGCCACAGGGCCCATAACCTATAAGAACTCAGGTAGCGAGCAGCGGTTGGGATATAGACAATGATATAGTTTGAACTAAGGAGTAGACGTATAGTACTGTCACCCTATATACGATTACTTGGAATACACTGTAGGTTATGTAAGACGTTGGACTCCAATAAGGTCCACCCAGGTGAAAACTCGCATTCCTTCTCACTGCTTTGCTGTCAGGCTCGGCTCCGGCTCGGTGACAGCACTAGCAACGGCCGGCTACAGTACTATCACCTATGGGGAACTCGCCATTCCACTACCATCTCGCCAGTCACAAATGTCACGAAAGTAACGGACATGTAACACATGCCAAATTAAAGTCCGCCCGGGATGAATGTATTTATTGGGGACTAGGGAAAACAGTTGTAATGGAGTAGCATTATTGAGTGAAATCCAGGACTTGCTATGTACGGAACGCGGTGCTCACATCATGGGCCAGTGCTGCACGAGTAAAAGTAAAAGATCAATATATATCATTGTTATAGCTGCCTGTAGCTGCTGCTCATACGTATGGTCTTGTGCTGGCCAATTGGACCACCTGTAACATGGCATTAAGAGGATAAAACAGCAGTGGTGACCAGACTCCTCAGTCAGCGTACGGTGATCACCCAGCTGGAATCAAACTCCGCACTCTGCCATGACAGAAGGCGTGATGCAGGCGTGACCCCCAGCCAAAATACTACTCGAAAACCACTGAATGGACCTCCATTTTTCTTTGCTAGAATGACATTAATGGCACTCAATAGTATAACTACAAAGTTTTAAATGGGGTTGTTTGAGCAGATACAGGGGAAAATGAAATCGGCAAGATGGTAGTGGAATGGCGAGTTCCCCATAGGTGATAGTACATGTTTGAATGCTGTGGCTGAATATGTGATTTTGTGGCCATTCAGCATCGTAAGGATTTGTACTTTCATCACAATAATAGTACAGGAGAGTACTATTGTGTCTGGGTGAATCTTTCTCAGGAATGGCCAATTCAAGCTGTTTTGAATGTGGCATTCAAATTGGCGGTTTCGGGCCGCCAGGGGCACGTGCGGAGGAGTGCGAAAGCACAACACGGCGCGTCCCCAGGATCAGGGATCGCTCAAAAATTTCCCTCCCCTCAGGGGAAAATACATTACTTTTTGTTTGATCCAGATCGAAATCGAAAATGTCCGAAAATCCATTCCATATTGGCTCCACGACTCCCGTACCCAAGAAAAACGCCAATGCGCGACTCAATCGCACGCACGCACCAAAACCGGAGCAAGCGCATCAGCCAGACAGGCAGGCAATGCGTTATTTCCGTCAAAGTCCAAGGTTTCTTTACTATATGATTGCGTTCTTATTTTACTTCCATTCCCGACTCCAAAACTCCTAAAAACATTCTCTACTTTATTCCTTTAGTAACATTCTTGTAAAAAACATATAAAGTAGCTTGTTTTTGCCTGCAAATGTGTCAGCATGTTCTTCTGTTCTCGAAACTCTCTCGTGTGCACTTCAAAAATTGTCCCCTCATCCTCTACCACCGCTCCGCGTTGTTCACACACATCTCTTTTTTTTTTTTTTTGGAAAGCGTTTATTCTGGTAGTTAAGTACGGTAACTACTCAGAATAAGTGTTAGATAGCAGGAGAAAAAGGTTCAGCCCTATCTAACGCGCTGTAGCCGGTGCGCAGACCGGGTGTGAGGGTAAAATGCACTTATGCACGACCCCATTAGGGGACAGTGTGGGACTCAGGGCACCTAGCCTGGGGGGCGGGGCTAAGGTGACCTCCTACCCACTAAAACCTCACGGAATGAGAGCCAGTTCGTTGGGAGTTCCATGGTTTTCTTGAGGAGGTGTTCCCAGGTATCCTTAACTAATTGGCAGGACCCTTTATCTCTTATAATTTTGGTTGTGGTAATTTTGTTGTCAGTAAGTCTCATGTTGATGATACATAACCACCTCGTGCTGGGGGGTGGAGAGGGGGGGAAGTTGTGGAGGCAAGTTCTGTGTGAAGGGGTAACAAAGGGAGCTGAGTTTCATTGGATGAAAGGGAACTGAGGGTGGGGATTGGAAGTGAAAAGGCCTCGTGGTGGCATGGGTGTGGTGTGGTGGCATGGAGGATGGGGTAGGAGGGAGTGGTTGGCAGGTTGGCCGTGAGTGTAGCATTCTGTTCTCAGTGGGAGGGTGGGACATGGGGGTCCATTGTAGAGGGTGGGCGTGTTGACTGACCCGATGGGGGTTGAAGGCATGGTAGTGCAGGCATCATGTTATATTCATATCACTGTTTAGTGGTAATGCTTTACTGGGGTAGGCAGTTTAATGTAGGGATGTAGTGTTGTTGTCTTTGTCGGGGGGCCGTTGTTGGCCATGGCTCAGACGGGTGGATCTGACCTTGCAGAGCCCACTGTCGTCTTCATTGTTGCCCATCCTTGCCCCCGGTTTCACCGTGGGAAAATCCGCACCTGGTGGTGGTAGCGGTTCAAGGAGCCCCCCTTCACACGCATCTCTTTTTTTTTTTTTTTTTGGATAGTGTTTTATTTAGGTAGTTACAGGTACAGAACTACCTTAATAAGGGTAAGATAGCAGGAGAAAGTTAATTCAGCTCTATCTGACACGCTGTAGCCGGTGCGGAGACCGGATGTGAGGGGTGAAATGCATTTACGCACGCCCCCCAGGGGTTGCCAGTGTGGGGGGCAGTGTGGGACTCAGGATACGCTGTTAGATGGCCGAGAAACTTACTGTAGCCTCCTACCCACTAAAACCTCACGGTTGAAGATCCAGTCATTTGGGAGGTCCATTGTTTTTCTAAGGACATGTTCCCAGGTGTCCCTCACTAGCTTGAAGGCCCTTTGATTAGTGTTGTGGTGATTTTGTTGTTGGTGAGCCTCATGTTGATGGCACGAAGCCACCTTGTGTGGGTTTCAGTCTTGGATTACTCGTTCGCACCTCATGACCCAGATTAGGTGTGCGGCCTCTGAGATTGATATTTGGAGGAGACAAGTGGCTCCTTTCAGGTTGCATCCATGGCGGTTCTGGTCATGGTGTGGTTCATCATTTTGGTTGGGGAGGGTGAGGCATCAACAGCCTAGTATGGTGCCTAGACGATGTTGGGCCATAGTTGTGGTGCATATGGCCACATCTCTCTCGCTAGAGACCAGATGGTCCTGTGTTTTGGTGGGTTGGTTTATGTTCTTGGGGACAAAGGACTTTTGTTTCGGGTGGTGAAAGGCAGGCTGGTGGTAGGGTTTGGGTCATGTGTGGTTTCCATGTGGTTGTGGTGGCATGGCATTGGTAGTGACAGTTGGAGGGGAGGGAGGTGGGAGTTGGGTAGAGTGTTCACGGAGGGTGCTGGTGTTGCTTGTTCGTTGTTGGGGAGCTGGGTGGTCGTACAGTATGGGTTGTGTGTTTATGTGGGAGGAGTTCTCATTGCAGATTACGCTAGCATACATAGTGATTGTGTTATGTATTAGTTTGGCCAGTCGGCCTGGTGGATGGTGGTTTAGTTGGTGAGGGGGTCGTAGTTTTACGAAGGCTCGGATGGGTGGCTCTGGCCTTGCAGAGCTCACCGTCATCCTCACTGCCTATCCTTGCCCCGGCTTTGCCGTGGGAAAATCCGGACCTGGTGGTGGTCGCGGTTCTTTTTTTTTTTTTTTTTTTTGGATAGCGTTTTATTTAGGTAGTTACGGGTACAGAACTACCTTAATAAGGGTAAGATAGCAGGAGAAAGTTAATTCAGCTCTATCTGACACGCTGTAGCCAGTGCGGAGACCGGATGTGAGGGGTGAAATGCATTTACGCACGCCCCCCGGGGTTGCCGGTGTGGGGGCAGTGTGGGACTCAGGATACGCTGTTAGATGGCCGAGAAACTTACCGTAGCCTCCTACCCACTAAAACCTCACGGTTGAAGATCCAGTCATTCGGGAGGTCCATTGTTTTTCTAAGGACATGTTCCCAGGTGTCCCTCACTAGCTCGAAGGCCCTTTGATTAGTGTTGAGGTGATTTTGTTGTTGGTGAGCCTCGTGTTGATGGCACGAAGCCACCTTGTGTGGGTTTCAGTCTTGGATTACTCGTTCGCACCTCATGACCCAGATTAGGTGTGTGGCCTCTGAGATTGATATTTGGAGGAGGCGAGTGGCTCCTTTCGGGTTGCGTCCACAGCGGTTCTGGTCATGGTGTGGTTCATCATTTTGGTTGGGGAGGGTGAGGCATCAACAGCCTAGTATGGTGCCTAGACGATGTTGGGCCATAGTTGTGGCGCATGTGGCCACATCTCTCTCGCTAGGGACCAGATGGTCCTGTGTTTCGGTGGGTTGGTTTATGTTCTTGGGGACAAAGGACTTTGTTTCGGGTGGTGAAAGGCAGGCTGGTGGTGGGGGTTTGGGTCATGTGTGGTTTCCACATGGTTGTGGTGGCATGGTGTTGGTAGTGACAGTTGGAGGGGAGGGAGGTGGGAGTTGGGTAGGGTGTTCACGGGGGGTGCTGGTGTTGCTTGTTCGTTGTTGGGGAGCTGGGTGGTCATACGGTATGGGTTGTGTGTTTATGTGGGAGGAGTTCTCATTGCAGATTATGCTAGCATACATAGTGATTGTGTTATGTATTGGTTTGGCCAGTCGGCCTGGTGGATGGTGGTTTAGTTGGTGAGGGGGGTCGTAGTTTTACGAAGGCTCGGACGGGTGGCTCTGGCCTTGCAGAGCTCACTGTCATCCTCACTGCCTATCCTTGCCCCGGCTTTGCCGTGGGAAAATCCGGACCTGGTGGTGGTCGCGGTTCAAGGAGCCCCCCTTCACACGCATCTCTGTCCCTGCCCTGCGTCAACGTTCCGCCGGCCCGCCTTCCCGACGCGCGCGTTCCCACCGCCTGGGCATCTTATCACCACAAATGTGGTTGTGGCTTGGTATGTGACTGTATGGTGACGTTAAGGGTTTGCACAATATAAGTACAGGAGAGTACTATTGTGTCTGGGGGCGCGTGGGTGAATAAGAGTGAACTGTCCAGACCGAAGGGAAGAGGGCGGCAGTACAGGACTGAGGGAACAAAATGTCGAGCGCGAAATCAACAGGATGAGAGCAAAGACGAAGAATCTGAGGTGACTTGTGGCTGAGCAACAATGGAAACTTTTTTGGCAGACAGCGGGCATGAGGGTAACTGAAGAACCCTTATTGGTGTAGCTACAAAGTGTACAAAGTGGGCAAGCTATTTGACAAGTACATAGCAGAGATGAAGGATCGTTGTGAGTCAAAAGTTTGTAGTAAGCCAAAATACCTGAAAACTACGACAGTAGCGAACCGGGCGTGCTGGAGAGGATGACGGCATTGAGGCAGCGATTGGGCAATCAGGTCATATGTGTCAGTGTATAAGGAAGGGGCGAGGAGGACTGGGGCGCAGCAACATATTGCAGGGTAGCCAGACGCTGCTGCTATTGTTGTTGTTGAAGTTGCTGTTGCGGCTGCAGCTGCGTCGGCATGCTCGAACGGAGGCGGCAAGGCATTCACAAAGATGGAGGATGTGGTGGGCGGCGAGCCCGACTTGCGCGTCGTTCTTGCCGTCGTGTCTCGGCTGCGGCGTCGTGGTCGTCTCCGACTGAGGTGACAATGGCACGCGTGGACGGTGGCGCGCGAGTGGGTGGGGAGGCAAGACGGTAGGCGATGTGCTGCGTGCTTCCTGAGCTGGCGGTGTGCCTTGTCACGATGACGAACTTCCGGTGGGGGCGGCTGTGTCTGTATCTCCGAAGTGGCGTGCTCTTCGTTTTCCGGTTCTTCTGCGCCGCGCGACGGCTAGAGACGTAAGTGAGAGGGCGGCGTGGTCAGGAGGCAGGGGCGTACGCGACGAGCGCGAGTTCGTAGATGTAGGCAGAGGCAGTGGTGGCTCAAGGAGGGCCGGAGGCGATATGACGCTGGGTGACACAGGGGGTTGGGACGGCGGCTGAAGAGGCTAAGGCTAAGGCGGGCGACAGGGGATTGAAAGACTGAGACACGAGCTGAGGCGAGTCGGCGAAAGACGGGATGGAGCCGGCAGCGGGCGCAGCTGAGACGGCGGTGGTGGTAACGGCGGCAGAACTGGCTGGCAATACTGATGCTACGGCGGGCGGTGCTGAACTAACGATGACGGGCGAGGCTAAGACGGAGGCTGATGATACTGGGGCTGAGGTGGTGGCAAGCAATACGGATGCTACGGCGGCGGCGGCGGGATGGACGGCTGGCACGGCTGGTACTAAGGCTGAGGTGGCGGCGACGGATACGGATGGGTCTGGGGCGGCGGCGACTGGCGATACTGAGACCGAGACTAAAGCCGGTGAGACTGGTGGGGCTGGGGGCGGCGGCGGTGGATGAGGCTGGAAAAGAGACGATTGACGAGGGCGGGACGACATGAGCAGGTGGGCCTGCAACGTGCGTGCGAGGCCACGACACCAGGCGGCGAGACCGGAGCGGCGACGACGGGCGACGCAGAGGCGATAAGCGAGGGTCAGAGGGAGGGGTCACGATAGCGACAGCGGCAGGGGCGATGATGGGCGACGGAGAGACGATGACGGTGGAGTCCACTTGCTGCCTGCTGTGGGCGGTGCGTGGCTTCGACTCGGAGGCTTTTGCGCGAGGTGTCGCGTGCGCAGCGAAAGACTTCGTGCATGTCGTACGCTCGGTCTGGGTCGCTAGGGTACTTGGCCTCAAAGTGAGAAGGGACTGGCGGTCCTTCGGGTGGAAGCCATGCCAGAACCAGAGGTCTAGCTCCCGTTTTTGAAAGGGCGCACAAGTCGACAAGGAGGGAGAAGACACGGATGAAGCGATTGGGAGTGAAACGACAGGGGTGGCTGGGCGGAGGAAACCTTGCGGGTTGTTGGCGGTGAACCGAGCGTCAACGGCATGCTTCAATCCACGTCCGACGCTGTTGGGGATCGGTTGCCAATCTGGAAAGTGGAGGCGGCCCTTGAGGATGACGTTGTGGCCGGTGTGTCAATACTCTTCGGCGCTCGAGCACTGTTGGATGTGGTGGCCGAAGGGCAGAAAACGCAGCCGTTTGGTCTCGGCGGGCGGCCCAAGTAAGGAGCAGTGGGGTCGTCGGGCGTGGTGCCGTACCACGCTGGAGAGGCGGCGAACGGACCTGGCGCGCAGCAGGCAGCGCAGGAGGGACAGTTGGCGAAGGAGCGAGGGTGGGCGAGGTGGACGCAGGTAAGAGTCAAGATGGGAGGTGGACACGAAAGCGAGAACAATGCATAGTTGACGACGAATGCACGCAGTGCAACCGCGCGCGACAATCATATCCAGATCGTAGTACTACTGTAATGCCTGCACTGCGCATAGAGCAGTATCCTCGCTACCTCTTGCGCTTCTTCGGGCGCTCAGGCCCCGAGTTATCCACACTACCAGCCGCCCCTTTTGAAATACAGTCAGAGCAGTACCACACCTCCGGCAGTGGCGGTTTGAGGTTAACACATGGAAGGTGAAACTGGTAACACGAGCGTCAGCAGGAAAGAATGACGGACATATGAACTCACCCATTGATATGTACACTCCGGGTTGTCACACGCGACCATCTGAAGGGAAGTTGGTGATCTAAAACAATACGATACGCCGCGTGGCACATACCTCTCCATAAGACATCTTTTGACAAAAGCAGTAGAGCGTCTTGTCCTCATTGTCTTCGTCGTCATCTCCGTTCCCTTCCTCTACGTCGTCCTCGCCCTCCGCATCCTCGTCAGGGCCGGGAGGTTCCAGCTGCGTTTGCCGTCCACGCGCAGGCGAAGGTCGATGCGCCTGCTGCTGGGCGTGTCGCGTACGCTGCGGAAGAACGGGAACAGAGGCAGGGGCCGGGCTAGGGAGCTTGATCGAGGCGGTTGTTGTCACCCCGTTGACCTTTCTCTCTATACATTGTGACAGTGTGAACCCAGAAGGTGAGAGAGAGTCGGATGGACACACTCTTTTGGGTGGGGGGCTGTGTGGCAGATTGGACGACAGGTGGGGTTGGGACGATGGGCGAGAACTCGGCAATAGCGATTCGGAGACTTTCGTTAATCTCCTGTACGGGATTGCGGGCTGTCGAGACAAAAGCGGGCTGGCCGGGGTCTTCGCCTTGCAAGATGAGCACCCTGCGTAGGTCGTAGTCCAGGCGCGTCCGGGCCCGTTGGACAAGGATGCCGAGCCGCTCTGCAAGAAGAATTTTTTCTTGTGCAAGCTTGTCTACTTCCGCATAGCTCTGGTCGATCTTTTGAGGGATTTGCTCATCTTTGGTGCTCAGTGGTGCGGCGCCACTGCGCAAGGAATGCCGAATGTACCTGGATGTCTCTTTCGTGATCTCCTGTAGAAGCTCTGATATAACTACGATGAGTTACGCATTAGATTAGTTGGTTTTCGTATACTCGCCTTGAGACTTAGTCTCCTTATGCTTAATCTCAACAAGGAGGTGTTGGACCTCAGCAGGAAGGTTGTCGAGTGCTGAGTCAGATCAATATTTGACATCCACCCTCTAGAACCCCTTTATGACCACTCACTGTTGATATATTCCATTGTAACAGCAGCTGCCTCCTCCATGCTCGCTAATGTATGACAAGTTAGAGTAGTGGAAGTCCTCAGTACAGTACAGGACTGAGTTGATAAGAAAGACCATCGCACCGGCACCGAAACCGAAAAGACATGAAGGATCACGTGGAAACATATATAAGGTTAGGGTATGCTTATGTCAGCATGGTTGAGACTTGTGAGCTGATGATATAATTCACAATGCAACCCGTAATGATTCAAGAGTACGCTACCAGAACTTGAATGAAGCAACGTTGAATCTTGAAACACTTACAGTTCCGATCGCTCTTACGCGGGGCGAATCACAGGTTCTTATCTAGATCCTCACGCACATACGTGCAAGTGCATCAGGGCGCTGCACGCACATCCACTCATTGAGATCAATACACAATCCATAAACCCTAGAGTTTCTACAATCTAGACGTGCGTATGTGTGAACCTCGGAACCCGGAGCCCGGACTTCCGAGCTGGTGTTGTCATCGCGCTGTGGCTGCAACTTCAACAAAAATGACATACGAGGCATTTCTCCCTGTGAAGAAAGCGGTAGCCGATGCTGGGGGTACAACAGGATGCCCTACCCATGATCGGACTTGGTAGGCCATTCAGAGATAGAGATAAGGGCTTCAGGACGTGTAGCAAAAAGAAACAGTGCGCCAGCAGGATTCGAACCTGCACTCCCAAAGCGGAGCAGATTTCCTGTCTGCTGCACCTTCGAAGGGCAACAGATTTCTTGTCTGTTACCATGACCAGTCGGCTATCATGTCTTGTACACCGTTGGGAGCCCTCGCACCATCAATGACATGACAGTAGATTCCTGATACTTCGTCTCGAGCGCACTTGCCAAGTATATCGCATTGTCAAGATACTGTCTACGATAGTCACATACGTACATGGGAGTTCTCTTTGTAGCGCAAGTGGTACCGGCGATGTTGGGCGTGACCACCATGGGATGTCAAACTGATGACGAGACTTAGTGGTCCACTCAGGCGACATTGTTCCAAGAATAAGACTTCTCTCGGACTTCGGGATTTGTGGCGAAAATAAGCAGGATTTGAGCCTGGACTCCCAAAGTGGGGTAGATTTCCTGTCTGCATGCACTTGTCTGTTGTAGTGGTCAATCGGCTATGGTGTCTTGTACACCGTAGGGTAAACGCATTCCATGAACGATATAAGAAAACAGATCGCTCATCCCTGGTCTGGCGCGTTCCTGTGTGAGCACTGAATAGTACATGCGTTGCTGCCATTTACGCGACGCCGACGCAATAGTGACCGGACCGGCCATTTCTGTGACTCGCTCACACGCCCGTACGGTAACTGAATTGATTCCTAGGCTTATAAGTTCATACAATTAGGTAGGCAAAGCGTTTTATTAGTAATCATTTGTCCGTCCCATGGGAGGTATTGCGCCTGCATTGACAAACACCTCAGGACTCAAAATTCATTAGAGAAACTACATTCGTGGATGAGCATGTGTCATGACCGGGGACCTGACAAGCTTACCGGTCGGGCAAGAAGACAGGGGCGAGCAGACTCCAAATATAAAGAAGCATGCACACCCATGAACTGACAATACGCATCCACATCGCTGTTTCGGAGCGTCCTATGTAGAAGTCCTCACCCTCAGCCGAGGGTGATGATGGGCCCGCATGGATGACGTTCCTGTGTATATTGCATAAATTATCACGCTCACAAAAATGCAATGCAGACGCTCATACCAGTCAGTGAGCAGCATCGCCACGTACATGGCCCCAAGGACAAATATAATATGGAACCAAGAATACTGGAAGGGTGTTACAAGGGGAAGAACGATGCAAAAGTGGGCGTACGTTATAACGGGTGCCTGAACGTTCATCATCCCATGAGTCGCTGACGTCGTCATCGTCGTCATCGTCGTCATCGTTAAGTGCAGAGTCCGGAATTGCCCTGGAAGCAAGCTCTATAACGACCCTACGGGATGATAAGATACACTTACCCTGCTTCAACGGCGGCAACGAGCGCATGGTACCGTGGCGTCTCTGTACGGCTTGGTTGGCTGCTTACACTGCCGACCTTATGAGTGTCGCGGCCGTCGGACAATTGGATTTCGCCACGGCGCTTCTTGCCTACCAAGGCACGGCTCTGCGTTGCAGCGCGTGTAGTGGAATATGCGATGGCGATGAATGTTAGAGCAGCACCAAGAACAAGGGCAGAAGTGCGTGTGCCGTTTGCCGCGCCTGAGCGGAAGGGGTTACACGTCTCGTGGGTGTGATTGCCAACGGCGGACATGACGAGGTACGTGCAATAAACAGCAACCATTCCACTTTGAGCGAGCCCTGAGCGCGGGTTGTGCTCTTGCACAATGGGAAGGATGCTAAGGATGGTTATGACAATGGTGAGGACGAGGTTGAATGAGATGAAGAATTGGTTGAGTGTGCAACCAGAGCTTGCGAAGTACGCATACAGCACTCCAGTGATGGCAAACGTTGCTACATACATGCCAGCAGTTGAACCGATAAGAATCCATTGCCAGAGGCTAGAGTTGTCGGAATTCTCCCAATTCTCAAGACAGGTCTCTGACCAAGAGTGGGCAAAGTCCACCAAGAGAACCAGGCCAAGGAGGACAAAGACGGTGGCACCAATGAGAGAGACATAGTTTCCCCAGAATATGAAGAAGCCATTTGGAATGAAGAAAGAAACGACGACAAACACGAGCCAGAGGAGAACCTTTGGCCCCCACCAACTAGGAAAAGGTAAATAAAGATCAAGGACGAGGAGACGACGACACTCACCCATTCTGAATTGCCGCTCGCTTATCACAGGTGTCGCGAACGCCGAAGAGTGAGATACTGAGAATAATATGGAATAGTGCGAGGGCGAAGCAGAGGCGGTGAACCTATTTGCGATGAAGCTAAGGTAGCTATACCAGTGGAGAGGGAACTTACTGCCAGGACGCCGTAGCACTTTCCATCCTCACAGTCCATCTTGATGTAGTCATAGCTCCACTTTTCGATGAGTTGGATCATGTACCGGGTCTTCATGAGCCACGCAAGCATTGAGTTAAGGGCGAATATCATCTGAGCTCACGGATAAGTAACGTCAGATCAGGCTGTGGATCGAGGGAAAATCGTACAGCAAAGCCTATGCGAGTTGCGATGGAGGAATTACAGTTGCATGACTTGCAAAACATCGAGGCTACAGTTTCGAGGCGATCAGAAGTCAGAAGGTGACAAAGTGAAGGACCCGTGGACCCGTGAGCACCATACCTGCGGTGGACGTGAAACAGAACGCAAGCCCAGCAAGACATGAGGACCCAATCGTGCCCAGCACGCCGGTAAGAGGGAGAGAGAGTAGGAGGCCCATCGATGATCAAGCCGTTGGAGGCTTCGTTGTAGGAAGGAAGTTGAGGAGTTCAGGGCCTGTGCTTGGCTCGGATCCAGCCGCTTCTACTTCAAACTCCTTTGGACTCCGAAAACCGAACGCCTGGCTCGCGAAGCTAGGCTTTCTATAACGAACTGATTTATGTTCCCCCCTTCTCCTCTTCTTGATAACAAAGAAATAGACGAAGATGTTGTCAGCTCGCACGTCTTTCTCAGGTGCTAAATTCAACCTTGGCTCTGACCGGTCAAGTGTCCGTGTGCTATCCGCAGGGATCCGTCACTGGGATCCTCGTCCAGGGATCGAACGGAGAAGCGCAATACCTCTCCGAAGACGAGTATAAATGTGTCATTCGTCTGACTCGAGAAACCTTTGATGCCCATGGATATAAAGACGTCGCCGTCATCGCCGGGACTGGTGCGCAATCCACCCGCGAGACCAAGCAGCTCAACGCAAAAGAGGTGGGGGCCACCCATGCCCTTGTGTTGTCCCCCTTTAACTTGAAAATGAACAAGGACCTCATCGTCGCGAGGTGCGGCCCCTCCTTATCTCCGCATCGCGACATCAACCTCTCTCGGCCTGACCCCCCGGCGACGCCGCATTCATCGCGCGCTTTCTCCCATGATGCGGAACAGGTCGCAGATGCATCGCCAATTCCGACCATGGTGTATAACTTGCCAAAGGTGACCGCGTGGCTCGATCTCGACTCGGACACGATCACCGTCCTGCGCGCGCACCCCAATAAAGTCTTCCGGAGCTCTCTTACGGTCACCTGGGCAAGCTCGCGCGCCTCACCTCGTCCCTCCCCGGCGGTGACCTTCGCGCCCTTCATCCGACACTCCGACAGCTTTCTCCCCGCCCTCGCCGTCGGGGGCCCAGGGGGTATAATGGCTTTCGCGAACGTGGTCCCTCACGTGCGCCGCGCTCTGTGGGACGCATGGCATGATGGTCGCCTCGATTAAATATTCGCAACCGAATTTGGCCGCGGTGGACCAACCGTGCGCGGTCCCCTGGCGACCACCTCTGTTGACAAGCTGTCGAATACAGATGCGGATTTTACTCGAAGAGCTACTCGTCTTGGAAAGGCCATTCTGAATCAGGGTGGATCTGCTCCACAGATGGGCAGGTACCATTGGGAAGTTGAAGGTTCCATCGAGACTAACAATACCCTTCTATCCATGTGTTACTACTGGCATAACGAAACTGAAGTGGAGAGGTATTGAAATGTTTCCACTGCACAATCATCTGCTTATTTATAGAGAGATTGATCCTGGCGGATCTGCTTCGGCCAAATATCCCAGAAATGTATAACTTGGATATGTTCAGGGTTATCCTCCACTTCACTTAAGATTCGACCCATGGCTACCTTGCGTCGCATTCATCAATTCATCTTCTCCATTGCTTGGAATACCTTCCCTTTTGAGTCAATACTTCGCCAGCTTGGATCCTGCGATACCGTGACTCTGAGCCCCGATTCCATCTTCATGCCGTCTTCATCACGGAGGAACAGCGGTGTGAACCATCCTGAGCTGTACGTCGAAGATCGGGAACTGCAACGGCCACAGTGGTAGAAGCAACAGACGCGTTCTCTGCGCAACAGAACTTCCCCCTTTGATGTCCTCCAACGATCAGACCTCAGGCGGTCTAGGAGGCGATGGGCAGTAGTCTCCGCATTCCGTCCCACTAACGCCTGGTGCTATCTACACGCTGTCTACCGTTCTCCTTTACACGATTGTTTCCCTGAGACACCAGCAAAGTATTTGGTCATCGATACATACATTAAGTAGACCACAGCCAGGACCAGGCCAAGGAGGACAAAGACGGCGGCACCATAGTTTCCCCAGAATATGAAGAAGTGATTCGGGATGAAGAAAGAAGTGATGACAGACACGAGCCAGAGTAGACCCTTTGGCCCCCACCAACTAGGAAAAGGTGAACAAATATCGAGGAAAAGACGACGACACTCACCCGCTCCGAATTGCCGCTCTCTTGTCACAGGTGTCGCGAGAGCCGAAGGCTGAAACACCGAGAATAACATAGAACAATGCGAGGGCGAGGCAGAGGCGGTGAACCTATTTGCGATGAAGCTAAGGTAGCTATACCAGTGGAGAGGGAACTTACTGCCAGGACGCCGTGGCACTTTCCAACCTCACAGTCCATCTTGATGTAGTCATAGGTCCACTTCTCGATGAGTTGGATCACCAATGGGGTCTTCATGAGCCATGCAAGCATGGAGTCAAGGGCGAATATCATCTGAGCTCACGAATAAGAAAGGTCGAATCAGGGCAGCGGAATCGAGGCAAGATCGTACAGCAAAGCCTATGCGAGTCGCGATGGAAGAGTTACAGCCGCAAGGATCCGTGAGCACCACACCTGCGGCGGACGTGAAACAGAACGCAAGCCCGGCGATACATGAGGATCCGATGGTGGCCAGCACGCCGGTAAGAGGGAGAGAGCGTAGGAGGCCCATCAATCATCGAGCCGTTGGCGGTTTCGTTGTAGGAGAAGGGCGGGTTCTACACGTACGGCTTGTTGAACAGTTCCACGTACATTTTCTCACGTCCTCAAATCTCTCTGACAGTTGTCCGGATCCACCGTGTGTTCCCGCTGGGTGCCCTTTAAGAGATGGACTCAAGGCGCAATCGGGTCACTTTAACAAGTGTCTCGGGCACTCTAGGGGACGATGGACAGTAATCTCTGCATCCCGTCCCATCAACGCCTGGTCCTATCGACTTACTGTCTACCCTTCTCCTTCACATGATTATTTCCTGACACCCGCAATGCAGTCTTTTACATTGGCAATTGATGCATGCATCAAGTAAACTACAGCCAACCAAATACCCATTTCCAAATCGCCTTTTCCCTCTGTATACACGACAGCGATATATACAACGACATTTTACAGGTGACACAACGATATCTTAAACATGGCCATATACACGTTGCTTGGTCCTCGTCGCCGCATGGGGCCGCTTTCGCTCCTTCTGTCCTCTTTGAAGGCGCAATTGTAGAGACCGAATGCTCACACTGCAACCTATTGAGAAAGCAGGTCAAGAATGACAACGACGATCTATTCCTGCTGCAAAGGCGTACATTATCACTGCGCATGTTATCGAACCCAAGAATGGGGAGAGGAGTGACCAAAAACCAGTGCAAAGGTCAAAGATGTTATGGACCGAAGGAGAGCAGACATCTAGGCAGGCGAGGGAACGCAAAGCGACAAAAAGTAAATATCGAGCGACCTCCATGTCTTTCACCTTTTTATTCGCGCGGCCGACAACGAATTTGAACTAGAGGACATGCACTGGGATGTAGACCTCATAGGTAGCACGTATGTAGCATTTGTTTTAGATGCCCCACCTTGAGAATGTCCGATGAAGCGGCGGTAATAAGGTTTTCCAGAAAAGTGAGTTTCCGGTCCTCGTTAGAGAAGACACAGACAGAGATATGCACCACAAACATGACCCCCTTGGTTTGCCGGCAAGTCATGAGGGAGAAACTAGGTAGAACAGCAAGGCAAGCAAGCCAGAAGCTCGTGCGCTATGATAGGACGTAAAAGAGAGCTGCGAGGATACCCACGAGACGACGAGGATCTGACAGCGAACCTATTTAGAGAACGGCTTGAATGGCATTCAGGAAGATGCCGCGACAACACGGGGAAATCTGTCTCACCTTTCCAGCTCTGGGGTTCCAAGCAAACGAGTTTGCAGGCTAAGAGGTCTCCGATGCACGATTTGTGGGTCCCTGCCATCGCGGAAAGAAGTATGCCCGAGAACAGAGGGTATCACACAGATTATCAGTGATCAGGCTGACTCAGGTGGACGTGAAGAAGCAGGGTTACGACGGACGCCCTTCGGCAGAACTGGTAGAGGTGGCATGTCAGTGACAACCGGTTCCACATGGACCTTGAGGGCATCTCCATCTGTCAGCTTTGACTAAAGGTTTGGCAGTCATTTCATCACAAATGAGTCGCAACTCCGGCCCGACTCACCAAAGTGCATGAGGGTACGGGTACTTCCTGGCTGTTGGCACACCATGTGGTATGATGAGCTTTGATGGGAGAACCCTGTCCTCTTCGGCGTGATAAAGCTTCGATGTCCACACGTAAAGCACATAAGGACAGTCGACCACGTCATAAGAATCACAAATTATCTGTATCCGTTGCAAGGCTAGAATGTCGGATTATGGGGCACCAGAGGTGCTCGGCGGCAATCAACCCTTGCAGTGTAAGACATCCACTCGTCTGAAAACAGACCGTGTTCACTCCGCAACACTTGAAGTATACAAATTGCCAGATCTATGGTGTGCATGGCCGAGACTAAATGCCGCGATCTTACCAATCTAATGCATGCGGACGGTGAGTAATTGTAATTTATCGGATCTAGGATGATGGCTCCGGAACCAAGAACCCGACCAAGCAGGCGTCCAACATGAGATCTACGTTGACCCACGCATGGGTCAGTGCTGGAGGGCCGTCAGTACCGGACATTCCGGAAATGACGTATGACACGTACAAAAGAGCTTTGTCCCATCGCGTCCCGCAACGCGCATGAGCTCCTTCTCTCCGCCGGGGTGGAAGGACAAGTACGGCGTGATGTTGTAGACCTTGCCGTTGAAAGCGGCCCACGCGTCGTCCCGCTTGTGGTGCGTGCGCAGCACCGAGGGAGGTATGCGGGCCAGGGACGTCGTTCCGCCCTGCAGGGGATCGACCTGGTCGACAACGCCGCTTTGGCGAGAAGAAGCGGATGAACATACCCGCAGGTCCGCCCCGGAGCCCTTCAGGTTGGCCCAGTCGAGCGGGCTGTGCCCGGGAGCGAGGGCCACCTTTTCTCGCTTCTTGGACTTGGACAGCGGCGTCGGTGGCTTCGTCGTGGTAGGAGGAGGCATCAACGACGATGCAGAAGACGGCGCCAGGGGACGGGTGAGACGAGATGTCGGCGCCGGTGGCGGCGGCATCAGGGCAGACGATGAAGTTTTCGATTTCTGCGATGGAGACGGGGAGGCCGCAGAGGAGAGACGCTGCGCGCTCTCGACGGCGGGGAAAGCGGGTGGTGAGTCGTCATCGGGGCCCTGAACGGAGAGCGAAGGGGTGGTAGGAGTGCTAGGCGATTCGTCTTCTTCTGCAGACTCGGGATCGTTCTGCTGCACGGAGAGAATGGGTAGCCATGAGCGAAGATACGACGCCATCGTGAGAGAAAGAGAAGTGAGTAATCCGAATGACTCGTCCCGCCCTCACATAAATACTGTAAGCTCGCAACTGAAGGCTGTGCGTTGTTAAGTGCGAGACACGATCTATAAAACGTCGAGGGATGTGTTGGCCGTGTGGGGATACCCTTGGGTCGAAAGGTAGCAAGGTTAATGAAGATGAGGAGTAGCTCGGTGATATGGCCCTAGCGCTGAGGGTGTGCGAACGGCTGGTCATCAATCTCGGAACAATAAGCGGCTCAGCAGGTCAACCAAGTCGCCTTCATGGGACCAAGACATTCGTTATTCTTAGGATATCATAATAGGATACTTCGCTCATTGTGACCAGCAAGACTACCACATGTAAGTGTTTTCCAACGATTCGATCCACTCTCAACATGAAATATACCCGGAGTCGCCTCAAGCATCAGTAGATTATTCCTGTCATTCGTCAACTACCTCGTACATTGGAGAGCAGGAAAAAAATGCAAATCATCAGAGGGAAGAAACGGCCAAGAAGGTCTAAGCGAACTACGTGAAGGGCTCTGCCAAACCAGATCACTCATAATACGGACATCGTACAAAAAATAATAAACAAAAAAGAAAAAAGAAAAAAACATGTCGGGCATAGACCAGGTCATAAGAGGAAGATAGGAAGCGCTGGTCAGGTCGGCAGGAGCTACAGAAACTCTGGACGCATAAATAGTCACCGCATCAGATCCGGCGGTCACCACAAAGTGGTAACGGCAGAGGTGTCATCCAGCCACGAGATGGGTTCAGGGATACAAAGGTACTGAAAGAGGATGTTACAATCAAAAGGGTCCTTCCATGTCCGTGAGATGGTAGATGCGACAATTGCAGATCGTGACGAAGGTCATGAAACTGGATGACATGGACGTTGAGGAATTGACAACTTTACGGATAAATACGGGTTGGATCGAGCTCAAAAACGGGTCAGGTGGATTCCGGCACCCAAGGCCGTGTTGGGATGTTCGCCAACCCTACTTGTCTCTTCTACGCCTATCAGTTGCTCGGCCTGCTCTTCCGCGAACAGCTTTCGGCCGCCACCTGAGCGTATACCAGACAAATTCTGCTTGTAAGGTGCTGCGATACGATGTGGGCCTGCCGGCGATGGAGAGACGTTTATGAAATCGTTGAGATTAAAGGTGTACGTTCCAGGGGTGGCAGGCGCTGTATGGTGGGCCTTGTGCTCAGATATTGGTGACGCAGGCAGGGTAGAGTTTGACGATTGGATGTTCCGCTGAGGAGAGGATGGTGGCGGTAAAAGTTGAGACATGTGAGGTGTGTCTATGGGCGTCGGGGGTGTGACTTTGGTTACAGGAGGGATGTCGCTGTCATTTCCTGTGCGAATTGATAGATCTGAATGCTGAGGAAGCTCCACATCACCAACTGGAGGGTCAATGACGAGAGTGGGTTCGCGTGTGAGAGATCGGGAGGCTGGGATTTCCATCGCTGCAGTAGATGAAATTGACGAGCCTGAGTTATCTCTTGTGAGCATCCGATATGCCAAGGGAACATCTGTCACGCCACCTGAAGAGGTGGGGAAAAGTACGCGTCCTTGGGCTTTGAGATCGGAACTGTCGGTCAGAGTTCTGAGAGATGCCGCATCTTGACCGTCTCGGCTGCGAACGGTACTCGGTCGAGCAGGAGAAGGTGATTCACGTAGGTAATACAACAGTTTAATGGCCTCCTGGTCAGTGGCAGACGCAGATCCTCCATCCGGAAAAGTATTGGCCCCTGGTGTCAAATGGGCATTCAATGAGCGTGGCGGGGTGGCAGGGCGCGCTATCGAACCGGTATTCGGAGACTCCTGGGATGACGCCAACGATGTTTGAGCGGTTGTTGTGCGGTCAGAACTCTGGGCAAATTGAGAGTGCGACTGTGAGGAGCCCACGTCCGAGCCAGCGGACATGCTAGATCGTGGAGAAACGGCGCTGAGGGAAGTGATAGAGTTGCGAGAATGATGCAAAAGGCGTGTTAATGTCGCGGCAGCTTTCATGTCAACGTCCACATCGTGAGCACTATCGACGTTTGACGCGTTGACATTGCGGCGTTGGCCACTGGCCTTGGTACCTTTAGACGCAGCTTTACGTTTGTTGTCTCGGCTCGTTCGCGCGTGGGCACGTGTATTTTCCGCGACGCTGGAGTAAGGTTGAGATTCGGAAGGAACGCGCGAATGAGTTCCCCTGGATGCTTCAGGGTGAGACGAGCGTTTCCGATTTCGAGATGTCCCATTCGTCATTCTGGCAGGGGCCGGAATGGGTGGATCCTCTGGGTTATGAATCGTCCGCGCACGTTTTGCTGGCGGAGGGGCAAGGATGGAGGCATAGAGACTCTGGGTTGCGTTGGCACTTATGGACCCCCTCTTACCGGGGCTGGCTTGGTGGCTACGAGAATGCGAAGAAGGAATTGTAGTCGGAGGAGCCATGGCACCTTTGCGTGCGGTGCCGCCGGAAGGGTTCGCGACGTTCTTTCCTTGGATGGTCGCACCATCGCCGTAACTATTCCTGGACGGAGTCCACGTAGCAAGCGCATCATCCTTGGCGTGCGATTCGAGATCGCCGATGGGGAGATGGGCGACATTGTGCGTCGCCTTGTAGGTCGCATAGGAGAGGCGCGCGCGCAACCCACGCGTGAGCTGCGGAGAGAAAAAGCTCGGGTTAGCATCGTTCGGAGGCCAGTATAAGATGACCAGAGTGGTGAAGCAGCGGAATCTTTCCATGGCCGTCACATAAAGGCACGATGATACTCGAGACGTCGCTATCAATATAGTCTTGGCATCACAGGAGGGGAAGCTCGCAGAAGGGAAGTCGAGCGACTTTGTGCAAATCAAAAGGAAAACAGGTGCCCTCAGTGAGCCATACGTGCGACGATACGCGGATCATCACAGAAAGTCGACGCGTCCCATATCCCCCGGGGAGAAGGGTCATACTCGCCTTGGATATTTCAGCACGAGCGAGAAATTTCTGAACGGCCTGCTTTCTAGCTTCGCGCTCTGTCGCGTCAACATCGCCGGAGCTTAGAGCAGCGACCATCGAAACGGGAGTGGTGTGGAGCACAGCCATTTGGGGTGATGGCGTCGTCGCGGACGAGGTGGGCGTGGTCATTACCTATGTGAAACCTGGAAGGGGCTCACAGAGAGAGAGAAGAAGAGAGAAAATGGAAAGATGGGAACGGTTGGGGGGTCAGAAGATGAGGAGTAGGTTTGGGGGGTGCGAGCGACGTCGAGGGGTGAGGACTGGCGTGTGGGACGCGGCGGGTCGGGGGAACGGATTGAATTATGTAAGACGCGTCGCGCTCTGATTCGGCCCAGGCCGGTCACGCCGGTCCTTGCGCCGGATTCCTTCCCGAGTTGGGTTTATTATCATGAACTCTCCCTCCCCTCCCAGTTTCTCGCAATGCAGTACATCTCAAGGCGGACGAGGGTGAACTACGTGGTCGTATAGTACCATCAAACCCAGAGCCTCTGCTGCTCATACAGGTCGGTGCCGTAATAGACACAATCGGGAACCATTTGCTTCGCTGTCGCGTCATCGCCTCCCGGTCAGGAACTGGATCACACTCCTCCACGGTCTTTTTTTCAACCCGATAGGAAGGATAACTCCGATGCCGCCATCAGTCAGACCGTCAGCTGACAATTGTACGCCCCTGTCATCTGCATGATCGTTGCGACCGCGATTCGCCCGACCTTTCCTCTCTTCAGGGCGTTCACAGCCTCGGCGATGAGCGTGTCCAGCGTGCCAGCGCATCGTGAACCTCTCGTCGTTTCGGACCCCTCGATCCGATGGAGTGGCAGAAACACGCATAATTCCCCGGCGGTCACCTTCTTCCGAAGACCGGCCGTCACGGTAGGATCACGCAACGCGCTCATCTGACGCGCACCGCCAATGAACGCGTCAAGCACTTGCTTGGTATGGTCGGCTCTGGCCATCCCACGAGGCGTCCCATTGCCAATTCATCATGACGGCGCTGGCGCGGTTTCCCATCTTGAATTGAGCGATGAGAATGCCATGCCGGCTTCCTGGCTCGGTTTTCTCTCATTCGTCGCCCCTTGAGACATGACTTGACTTGAGGCTCCACTCTTCTTTCTCAGTCGTCGCCCGCGTGAGCTCGTCCGAAGAGCTCCGCTCGGACTCGTGCCCTGCGTGTTATATCAACGCGCTTTAGCATCCGCCCCTTCACATGTTCATAACAGTGGACACTATTTCGGGCGACAACCGACAATCGGACCGTAAGACGACTTTTTCGTCTACTTGAATTTCATATCTCGGCATACGCATCACGCGCCGTAAAACCGAGCAATACGTCTCGGAATCCCTGGCCGGTGTTCGATAAGCTCATGCGAACCAAGCCACACGATCCAGCCCTTTGTTCTCGCTTGGGATGCAGAGCGATATTGATAACGAGCGGACTATGGTGTACGTGCAGTGATCGGCTGTCTCCACGCGAGGACACCATGTCCAACGCATAAATAAGACGGGGCACTCACTGTACGAGCGTCCCCTGCCCGATCACATAGTCGTTAGTATCGCGCATTACATTAAATTCTAAGGGTCTAATGGTGAATTCCGAGGAGCGTACAGTGTGCGACAGGACCAGTAGGTCTATTCAAACGAGGTCGTCAAGATCGGCAAACTCGATGCCCAAAAAGGATTGCTATTTTCACAAGTCCCATTAGTGCCAGGGTTACAACGTAAGAGGTGGTGTGAACCAACCTTGTACAAGGACATCACTCTGACTACCCAAGCTTCCAAGTGATATATCTTTTTGTTTCCAAGACGCATGCGATTTTCCTATTGCGCGGTTTTAGGAACGTGACTTTCCTCATCTGAAGAATTAGCGTACGTAGATGGCTGCCCAATGCATGATGTCCGCCTTGAGACTTTCGTCGACTTTCTGCACTACGCGATCCGCGACCGTCTAGTCGAATTGTGAGATAAACAATGCAAGTCAAGGTGACTGCCCACCTTCAAAATGATTGTGGCCGGTATACAATGGCTCAACAACTCGTACAGCTTGGCCCGTACTTCCATGACTCGTTGTGGTGTCTGTTCCTGGATAATCATGTCGGCAACCTTTGAGCAATACGTCTCCCAGTCTGGTTTCGCGATCGGTGGCGAGTTCGACAAATCAGGGCTGAATCAACGTCGTAATGAGTTATCTCGAGAAAAAGACCGACGACATACGACTGCATTTTCATCGCCTCGAAAACGAGTATTGCTTTCCTCATGTTGCCGTTCGCATCTGTGATGATTCCATCCGCCACATCTTCGGGCAGTGAACCGGCTCCCGCCCGCTTGGCCACGTGGTTGAGCACTGTGAGCATTTCTTCGTGGCTAGGTGCCGCGACGCGTATAAGCAGGCAGCGGCTCTTGATGGGCGCGATCAGCCGAGAAGTGCTGTTGGCGCAGAGTATGATGCGCAGGTTGGTCATGTACTTCTCCATAGTCCGCCGGAGTGCAGCTTGCGCGTCTCTCGAGAGTGTGTCAGCTTCGTTGATGACGACCACTGTCAAAGAAAGATTTGACATGACTCGCGGAGGGCGGAACGTCGGAAGATCACCTTTAAACCTGTGCCTCGCACTCACGTCGACCTGTTGTGTCTGAGCGATCTCTTTGAGGATCTCCTGGATCACGACTCTGTCGTAGTTTCCGACTTCGCTGCATGGGGCAATTCGTCAATCTGACAGAACTCCGCATCGGCGCGGCTTGCATGGCACGGACCTCGGTGTGAGCTCGATGTGATAGTTACTCTGGACAACGTTGACGTCCAATTTCTTTCGCGATGGCGTCAGAAACACCCGTTGGTCGATTTTAAGCTGCAGACGAGGGACATGCCCTCTGGCCCTTCAGGCAAAGCCGGCGGTGCACACATAATACGACCCACCTTCTCGACTCCGCTGCCAAACAGTTCATTCAAGGTAGCAGAAATACGCGTTTTCTTTCCGGCACCTGATGGCCCATAGAAAAGCATATGAGGGAAGTCGCCAGAAGCAGCCTGTCGATGCGATTAGTCTTACGGAGGTTGAAGGAGTTCATATCACACCAAGGACTTCAGGCGTTGTGATAGGCGGACATGATAATGTAGGTCACCAAGAGACTTTGGACGATACTGTGGGATAAAGATTCAGACAAGCATGGACAGATAGGTGCAACATAGATACGGACGTCATCTACCCAGAGCATGGGGGCGAACAACCAAGACAGCGGATGACGACAGGATAAAAGTGTAAAGGTACGCGTGTCACAGAACGCGTGACGTAGCGTGTTCCGACGCGTCACACCGAGCTCTGACCGACCGGCCGGCAAAGCACCGCGTTATCTCCGCAGTGTGACAAGCCGATGAACACCACGGCGTTTGTTCTTCATTGCGCTAACATATGTGCTTGTTCTCGATATGCTTTATTCGTTTATCCCAGGCAAATATCTCATGCTACTTGGTCTGTGTTCCTCTTGTATCTCAATCGCAACAGAGTGTTTTCATGCACTATGATCTCCGCATCTGCCAGGCTGAAATGTCTGTCATAAAGGACCATTCGAGTCGGTGCCCCGCTGCAATCTCTCCATGTTCAAAACGACTTCTCAAAATCAACCCCCTCCGGTCCTGAGACTCCTGTTCTATGGCATGGTGCTTTCCGAGGCATTTCTGCTGTAATACGGCCCAATTTTATCGTGGCCGCGGGCAGCCCTTCGGCAAAATGGCGTACAAGTGCAGGGGCGATGCACGCGTCGATGGCCAAGAGCGCTTACAGTCATCCCTGGGACAAGGCTCGGATGTGTACTACACACATCCTCGGCATCTGACGCAGCCAGCTTCGCTGGAGGCTCGCAACTGAGGTCACATCTCAAGCTCAACCTGAGGTCCTGTCTCCATGGCAGAATTCGCCTTGCTCGCCAACACGTTGAGCCTCCCCACCACTTCCGTATTTTAGCCTAGTCCTATGAAGCTTAGGCTGTGATGTATGAATGGGAGGTCTTCGTCGCAATGGAATCTCAACAGGCCCACAACGGCCTCAACATTCAAAGTATACTTTGCACACTCAGGAGCTGGATGATCTATCTGAAAGGTACCCAAGCCTACGGCACCTGGATTAAATGCTACCAGACACATTGAAGGTGTTTGTCTAGGGTGTGAATCGGCTCTATGCCGAACCACTGCCAGCCAACTACTAGTCTTGACGATATCGGATAGGACCCGAACGAAACTCACTGATCGCAAACGTAACTGAATTCATTAAGAGACGAGCATTTATATATTATCCACAATGGCTAAGTAAGATCCAACACTGGTCTAGGTTCTTAAACAAATGTATGGGAACAGAGGCAGATTTGAGATTGTTAAAACACTGTGTTCCCTGCTGCCGTATAATCTATGAATATGACCGGAATAGGGTTCCGGGTTGCGATTATGTCTGAAGCGCTAGAGATGGAAAACTGCTCTACAGAGCGAAGTAATCGGGGTTATGAGCAAGGGGACTCGCTTCCCCCATGGTAGGGGTATCGTCCGTGAGACGAGGGATTACGATAACATTAGCCTTGCCATGGCGTGAAACTGGATTGCGGCTCTTCAGAGAAGGACGAGCGGCATTGACGTGAGTGGTGATTTCATGAGTGGTGAGATCTGCGTAGATCCCATGTGGACTACAACGGGAGGAAAAGTCAGATATGCAGCATCGGTCCCGGTGACTTATTTCCGCGTACTTCTGGCTGCCCTGTCGACACCATCATGAGCCATCCATCTTCCGTGCGTGGAGGTCACAACGGGTGGCCGAGACGTACCTCGATACCATTACTACTCCGAGGTTTTCGACGGGATAATGGCGTAGTTGTATCTCCTGTTAGAGTGTGTATCGTCTTGATGCCGTCTTTCAAATTGTTCGCCGATGGAGCAGCAGGCGGCGAAGGAGCCCGGTCGGTTGTAGCATCCACTGTGTTGTCGGCCTGCAGTCGTGTGTCGCCAGGCATGTGTGTACCTCCTAGCGACAGATGAGCTAAGACTGGTAGCCCTGTAAACCATGGCCCAGGTATGGCGTTGGTCTTGTCTACGGTAATCGTTTTTGCATCGACACTCTGGGAAAAGTGGAAGCTGATATCCCAAAGCAAGGAGGCCATGAAGTAAGCTGCAGACCTGTGGATGTTTGAGTGGGTCTAGGGGAGACTAGCCAAGGATTTTCGAACCGGAAGAGGGTTAATAAGAAACCCCGAATAGAGACACGACGGATATCAGGATTTGCAAGTGCAAGCTTATTGACAATCTCTTCATAAAGGTAGACGACAGAACGGATAGGGTACCTCTTCGATGAGCCCTTAGAGCAAGTGGGAAGATGGGAAGATGGGTAGACTCACTACGAAGTGCCTTGCTGAAGCCGTCAGAAGGTAAGTCGCGGTCACCGCCCAGGTGAGGACGATGAGGAAGGAATGTTCGAGATGCTCGCGAAGTTCCTCATATTCAGTCTGGAATTTCCACCAAAGGCGGTGCGACTGAAGGATTTTCTGATATGAACCCCATTCTAGGATGGAGGCTGAAGCGCTTACATCCCAGGACAAGTCGGAAAGATCCAGAGATGGGATTTCTGGAGACGGAGGTGATGATGTCTGCATATGAGATGAAATGACGTCGTGGAGATCGTTGTGAGCCCGCTTTAGAGTCCAGTTGTAATTCTGAGAAACGCTCCTTAGAGCCCGAGCCATGGGAGAGGCGAGAGGTAGACGGTGCAGGGGAGCTACATTTGAGATAATATAAGGGCGAGGAGCATCATGAAGGCAAACTGTCTTGGGAGTTTATTTCGCTAATATCAATGGACGGGAATATGCCACCTCGGGCTGCAGGCGTTAACAACAGGGGTCATGGTCTCGGTCTTCCCATCGTTCCATCCATGCCCGCGAGCGCCATTGGGTGTCTGTCGTCGTTCGTGGTAGGGGTGTCGCCGTGATCCAACCGACTTTACATAACCGACCGGTGCTTGCTCAGTCATCGGAGGACTACATCTATAATGGTTTCACCATGTAGTCCTGCCTATCGTTTGTTCCTCCCCTAATCGACGGAATGCCTGCTATCCCGGTAACAAACGCCTCACGCCCTCACGCCATCTCCACAGTGACGAGCGCGCTTGAGCGGGACCAGTTCGAGATCTTGTACCCTACCATTCGCGGGTTCTTGCTTTCTCAATTCGAGGCGCATTCCATGCCACAGGATGCCATCGAATACTTCACGCGCGTATGTTGGCATCCCTTTCCTCGGATAGCAACTCATCCGAGTCACCAAGTGTCTCGACTACAACACCTTTAGCGGTCGGTACGAGACCGGCCTTCTCGTGGTCGAAGCGGCCGAAGCTTTCAAGGGACGGCGACTGAACGATTCCGAATACGAAAAGGCCGCCATTCTCGGATGGATGGTCGTCTTTGTCAGTCCAGCGCTCATCCTTCCTTCATCCTTTTTGTAACGATCTGCGTCCAGCTACGCTCGTACTTCTCATTGTCGGATAATATCGTCGACCAGGTCACGACCAGCCATGGGAAGTTGTCCTGGCATCGTCTGGACGGTATCGGTCACAAGGCTCTCAACGACGTACTCCTATTGGAGGGGGCCGTTTACCAACTGGCGCGTGAGCACTTCCGACGGGAATCGTACTATGTCGACCTGCTCGAGCTTCTGCATGAGACTCGCCATCCCGCGTTCTTTCGCAACCCGATCCCTGTGAGTGCTCCAGAGTTCAGCTGATCTCTCCGCAACGGGCTCATGTCCGATCGCACTTGCGTTTAATAAACCCACGATCAATAATAAAAAAAACAGAACTTCCACTTTCCCATCGATCGGTGAGCTCCCCAACTCTCTGGCCCTTGGCCCTTGGCACGCTGCTCATACCCACCACCCTAGGCAGAGGGCAGCCAACATTTACAAGTCCGCGATCTATTCGTTCTACCTCCCGATGGCCCTCTCCATGATCCTCTGTGGCTTTCCCGTCGAAAGGGCGTCCCCGATCGACTTCAGTTATTACGATCTGGTGCTCGACGTTCTCCTCCCGCTCGGCGAGTACGCCCACATCCAAACGGAGTATCTCGAGAGTCGCTCGGGCAACCTCCCAAAGGGCCGCTCTTGGTGTTTCGACGTCGTCCGGATCGCCGGATCTCCCGAACAGCTCGCGACCCTCGAGTCGCACTTCGGGAAGGGGGACGCGACCTCTCAGTTGCATGTGAGGAGCGTGTTCGCCGACGCCGGAGTCGACGCGCGGTACGCGTTGTACGCCCAAGACGCGCACTCGCGGATCGGCTCCCTGATCGATGCTCTTCCCGAATTGCGTAGTCCGAGCGGCGATGCGGTGCTCGGCCGCGCCATATTCCGCTCGCTGCTCGAGGACGTTCACAATCGCCTCGACTGATAGGCGCTCGGGGGTTTATGCGCACACGACGGAAGACGTCGATCGATCATACACGTTGCTGCCCTCTTAATCGACGCACGCAGGACTGGACTGGCTTGACTGCCAGAGAGTTCGCTAGCGTGTATTTGGACGGAAGCGGATCACACCGTATAAAATACTCTACCTTGTATAGCGGCATTGGCTGCTAACTGTACTACGCCTTTACGCATCATGTATTCTCGTCAACAAGACAAATTTAATCCATCGTCGTCCTCTCGATGGGTCCTATTATGAGGACGACCGGGCTCGAATGCTGAATCCTGTCTCAGATTATCGCCAAGCGGACGACGGGCCTTCCAAATCTCAAACCAAGACGACGTGCCGATCTCGCTTCGAAGCCGCGTAGAACCTACTCTTGGTTGATTGACACCCGGACACGATGGAGAGTATTTCTCCCACCCATATCTCGCTTCAGCCTCGTTCCAGCTCGCGATATGTAATATGAGTGAAATTCCGCCGAGACGAATTTGCAGCGAGATGAGTTCGCGATCGACCGGTTTACGGTATGCACCGGTAAGATTGCGCTCTCCACCGCAACTGGCACGAAGAAACGACAGAGGATTGATCGCATCACACATGAATTAAAAGAGCCGACGAGATGGCAACGCCGAGTCGGCGGCAAAATGCAGCCTGGAGGGGAAAGAATGGTATCGTACGCACAAGAAGGAAGCGGACCACGCATCAAATCTGCCACCCTGCCGGAAGAACGCCGGTGGTTGACGCTGAAGAACGGGTCGGCTGGGGCTCGGCGCCGAACGTGTCGCCGCAACTGTGCGCGTTCGAGCTGGAGAGGTCCTGGATCTCCTCGTAGTACCACCTCGGTAAGAAACCAACGCGATCTTCGCCCGCCTCCACCTCCCGCCGTTCCTCCTCCCGGAGCAGAGCGAGTTCAACGCCGACGCAAGGCGTGAACTTTACACGCCATACGCTACCGGGAGCGGCGTTCCCCGGCTGCTCGACGTTGCTCTTTATCCATGTTAAAAACCTGTCGCCCCACGATAAACATATTTGCGGGTCCCAGGCATCCTGTTTGCCGCGGACCAGTCGTGGAATCTCCAACGTCTTGTACGATTGAACAGTGACGAGTTGGCCGTTCGGTGTACGGAAGCCGACGACGATTTCCTGTCCGGCCGGCTTCCAGTGGGTGATCATTCTGGAAAACAAAATACCGAGGCGCACCGGTACACCCAATAGGAAGGATTGAAAATAGAACTTCAGGAGCTTTCTAATGGGAAAGGACCCAGATCCCGATCAGCCTGGCCGTCATGCAGTTGATAATAAATGATCTCTGACTTTTCGAATCGCATTTCATCCCGGTGCCCGCGAATAGCCATCGAAGTTTTCAGTTCGAGCATCGCGTCGTTGTGTCCGTTATATCTGTCTTTGTTAATCCCGTTGGCAAAACGCCGTGCATACGGTAGTGAGTCCATACCTCTCACACAATCCACCTCACCCCCGATAACCATACGGGTGTCTCCCAATTTGGTCTTCACGACGCTGCACCATTGCACGTTTGTGTCGACGTCTCCTCCCCAACCGGACGGGACGTCAGGCGACGATGCCGTGCACCACGATTCGAACGCATAGCCATAATATGTCTGCATACGATGACGGGGCGTCATGTTGTCTCTGTACGTCGTAAATGTGTTGCTTCGATCATCGAAACAAGAGGCCGCTCACTTTTCTTTGAGCCGAGCGTCATCGATAAATTCCTCCAAGTATAGCGTCCCACGTATGGCCATGACGTTAAGCTCCCACCCATCTCTGTCCTCATAAGGTGCTGTCAGGATTCTCCCTCGCAGATAGAGCCGAGCTCAGTAAAGCACAGCGCGTAAGGAGGGCGGCGCGTCACACACTTTGTCATTACGCCACGCCAGCTGACGATACTGACGACAGGGTCGGTTCCTCTCTTCCGGATCTCTGATATGGCCCGGAGCAGTCCATCAAGACGACCTCTCTCCTCGGGACGACGGATCCAACGTTCGTATCCGTGGCCAAGGTCAGCACCCGACGGAGGGCTAACATAGTATCGCATGGCGGCCTCTGAAAACTCGAGTTGGCGGTTTGTATCATATGAGAAGGATATTAAAGGGCGCGGTCGCTGAAATGGAGCCGGGCGCGTAGGGGGTTGGGAAGTTGAAGGATAGGAAAGGCTACAAGACGCATGAACACGAGAAGAGTCCAGTCTAGGTACCTTGCGTGCGGCGTGTTGATCCCTGATGTCGCTATCCGATGTGGCACGCTTACTTGACGCCATGGTCGTCGACGAGGAGAGAGTTGTCGTGGAAGAAGCACTCACGTGCATCATCGTGTCCCTTTCACTTTCATCTCCTTCCACCTCCCCTTCGTCGCGATACGTCTACGCCCCTCGCTGCCTTGCCCCCATGCTCGTCTACGACCAAGATGGGGTACAAGGTTCGTATCCCCCCTGGCCGCGGAACCACGCGCATCTCGGGTTCCCTTTCATCGTTGTCGATCGATTTCCTTTCAACGATTCCTGTTCTCGATTCCCTTTGATCCTGTTTCCCTTTCACCACCTGCCTGTATATAAACGCTTTAGGTACTCTCTCGAATGGAACAGTTTAGTTTTTGTGCCCTACTGGTACGACTGCCTCGATTCATCCTTTCTCTCCATCACGAGCGATACTGTGTTATGTAAGTGCTGCTGAATGTGGTCCGCTTGTGTTCTCACCCAACTTGATGCTCCACCACTAGTAATTTCGAGCCGGTCGAGTGCGTCCTGGCCCAGTACATGGCGCCTAGAATCAAGATGGAACGTGGAGAGGTAAGATGCGACTGCATGCGGCCTCACGTGAGTGGTCGTGCTACGCGATTCTTAGAATCCCTTCTTCACAGAGTCACCGAAAAGCCCTTGATCAGGCGGCCCCAGATGCATTTACGCATCACCTCGGTCTCGCGCTAAATCGCGCTTTGGAACGCAGGCTTGGTAGAGTGCCTTCTCCAGCGCGTGTCAATATGGCTGTCGACGCGCTCCTTCCACCTTCGCCTTTTGTGCAGCATGCCATACGTGTGCAGGAACAGCTTGCTTCCCTGTACGAGCAACTACAGAAGGCTCAGGAAACACAGGTCCGCACCGAAGACGGCGTCAAGGACACGTCCCCGTCATCAACCAGGCCACCGAAACGATCCGTAGAACCCGACTCCGAGCCCTCCGTTTTTTCAAGGGAAATCAAGCGAACGCGCGTTGAAAGCGCATGCCAAGGTTCTCGCCCTTCATCTAACTCTGATAACGAAACGAAGCCCGGTCCGCAAGCGCCAGAGACATCCATGTCACGAAAAGACGCACCCATTACGCCGCGAAGCCTGCGTCCTGATCATAAATCTGCGGAACCTCCTGGCGCGGACCCCGCGAGGCACCAGACCACCGTGATCGATTCGCCCGACCGGCTCCCCATTACTAATACGGCGCGATCAGCCTTCTCCAGTACGGCGTCTGGCCCGAGTCGTGAAACAGGCCCAGCCCTCTCGTTCCAATGGCACCGTAAATAGCGGGGACCATGGACCCCTCACAACTCATGCGGGGGGGAGCGATGGGTACGTCCCTGCCGACGCGTCTTCTGCACGGAAGCACGTTCAGGATAAGCTCAAATGGGCGCGACCACTTTCCATTTCTACCTCTTCTACTCCTGGAGCCCAGGGGTCCACCTTGACCACGTAAGACTCGACCCGAGCATTTTATTGGCAACGGTTCATAAACTCAGTTGTGTGCCTCGCCTTGACAGTGCCGCATCCCCCGCTGCTGCCAGTGCAACGGGCTTTCCCATATATACTCTGCACCCAGTATCCGCATCCGCTCCATCAGCCCCTTTTGTCGCCAAAGTTCCAGGAATCTGGGTCCATCCAGTTAGGCAGACCCTCAGCGGGTGAGACCGACGTGGCATTCTCGGTGGATCAAGACAATGCGACTTGCGTGAATCGTTGGGCCGCTCGCAGGCGAGGTTTCGAGTGAGCGTTGCGTCCTTTCTTCGCTCTTAACTATGAAAGCTGGATGCCTTTCCCCCTCCTAGCCCCGACGCCCGACACGTCGTGGTCCACCTCGTTGCCTTACCTACCGCAGCAGTCTCCGCCATCCAACAGACTCTGTCGCAAAGTCCAGGGTCCATGATAGCCGAAGCCTTCGCGCTGGCTTTGAGTGATTTGCAACCGCAATGGCCCGAGGACGGCAACCTCGTGTTGCAGCTGAACGCGGGTCACCCTGAAGAGCAGACCTGGTTCCCACCTGACATCGTTCGTCCCGTCTTCCTGATCGGTTTTTTTTGGGTCGAGCCGAGCGCTGACCGATTTTCGCACTCAGTCGAGCGGAACGCGACTGGACGTCTCGAGTGCCATTCGCGCGGGCACGAACTCGCTCCGTATCATGCAGTTCAGGAGCATGGCGGACGTTGTATTAGTGGTCTACGCTTCTCCGCCTGCCCCTGATGTTCTTTCCGCCGCTTTCGAATGGGAGCGTCGTCGGAAGATGTATTCCTTTCGAAAGGCCGCATTCAGGGTGATTGCGATCCTGCACGTATCTCCGAATACACGCATACTATACCACATATACACTAGCAAAAAGTAGCGCCTGATTGATTTGTGATCTGGGAGGGACGACTAATGCCACGTGTATCGCCGGGGACCGGTGTTCGCTTCATGATATTTAACAAACACTCTCTTCGGCCCCACTCGCCCTCACCATTCAGCGATGTCGTGCCCAGATTACAGCGCGCAAGGGTATCAAACCATCGTCGTCTCCTTGGACGGCCCTGTCGCCGTCGTCAAGCTCGATCGCTCGAAGCAGTACGCACACATTCTGCCAACCACAGACCACACACAGAGAGGCTGAACCGACTCTCGCGCATAGGCGCAACACGTTTATCGATGCGCTCGCGCTAGACCTCATCGCCGCGTATGAGCTCCTTGACCGAGACGACCGTGTGCGCGTCGTCCTACTCACGGCCGATCACACAGCTCCAGCATTCTGCGCCGGAGTAAGGCCTTTCCTGCCCGCGTCTGGCTGTAGTAACCCTCGAGGTGACACTTTTTCCCGTCGCAGGCAGATCTTTCGAGCGGGTGGGATAGAGTCTATACTGAGGAAGACGAACGACAGGGTCGGCATAGTGAGTGGTGCCGTCCGCAGACCTCGTTGCCGTTCTGAACATGTCTTTCGCCTCCCCCCCCCCCCATCTCTCCCTCAGCACACAAGGATGCCGGGGGCCAGGTCACGCTCGCGATCTTCCGATGCCGTAAGATCACCATCTCCGCTGTGAACGGCCACGCCGCCGGGGTGGGCGTCACCGGCTTTCAACTCCCGTGCGACTTCCGCTTCGTGTGGGCGGGAGCCAAGCTCTCATTCCCGTTCGTGCGGCGCGGGATCGTGGCAGAAGGTACGCACGCACAACCGCCCGTCTTTCCGTGCTTCCGGTGGTGGAACCGACGACGGGCGGCATGCCATCGGCGAGCGCGGAGCCGACGGGTTGAGCGGAAGGGGGCGGGGCTGATCTGATCATTCACGGGTCCTTCCTCCTCCCCCACCTCATCCCTCCCCCCCGCAGCGGGCTCGACTTATCTCCTCCCGCGCCTCATCGGCTATTCCCGCGCGGTCGCGCTGCTGCTCAGCGGCGGGACGTACGCGCCCGATTCGCCGCTGCTGCAGGGACTGTACTACGCGTCGTTCCCGAATCGCGAGGAGGTGTTCCCGGCCGCGCTCGCGTTTGCCCGCGAGCTCGCGGCGAACACGTCGCAGACGAGCGTCGCGTGGATCAAGGCGCTGCTATGGCGCGGCGCGGACAGCGTCGAGGGACAGCATCTGCTCGACTCGCGCGGGATGGCCGACCTTGTCGCGCGCGGGGACTCGGCGGAGGGCGCGCGGGCGTTCAAGGAGCGCCGTCCGTTCAAGTTCTCGGACGTGTTGTCGAAAGACCTGTCGGACTTTGTCCCCTGGGTACGTTCGCTTCTCGTGCCGTTGATGAGGAGTTGTGTCCAGAGCTCATGATGGGTCCAACTCTTAGTGGACGGAATTGGATGTGAGACAGCGCACATCGAAGCTGTAGATGTGCATCCCTGCGAGTGAGGGAAAGGGTCATGAAAGGCTGTAGTAGCGATGATATTTACTCTTACTACACTCGGCCAATGCCGCATTCAATTCAATCTACGTTGAAGATACACCGTTGGTGAAATGAAACACTCCCATCACCCGGGAATATCAACAGTGAGCCAATCAACCCCCATGCGTTGTGCCAACATTGGAACCAATAGCCAATGACCTCGCTCCTTTACCTCACTCGGACTCCGTTTTCTGTCACCAGCGTCTTGCGACATGCTCGGCACTCCTCATCCCTTGCAGGGGTGGCCAATCCACTTCCTGCCTCCTTCCTCCGAGGGGGAACCTCCAAAGGGATATTTCTCCACCGCGCTCACCTCCCCCCAGATCGGTCCCAATGGGACGCCGTCTTTCTCGGAATAATGGGTTCTCCCGATGCGCAGTACGGCCGCCAGCTGAACGGGATGGGCGGTGGCGTGTCGAGCGTCTCCAAGATCTGCGTCGTCGGTCCGCCGTCGGAAGCGCACAAGTCCGCCGGGATAGACGTCGAGTACACGTTCGCGCAGGTCGGGATCCGAGATAGCGTCGTCGATTACTCGGGCAATTGCGGCAATCTGTCGAGCATGATCGGCGTCTTCGCCGTGGACGAAGGCATGTGCCTGCCCCGGATCTCACAGGGGGCCAAGACGACGGGCGCCGTGCGCACGTTCAACTCGAACACGAACAAGCGCATCGACAACACGTTCCTCGTTGCCGAGAGAGGGGGCCGCTTCGTGCCCGTGCTCGACGCAGAGCAGACGTCCATCGCGGGCGTCCCCGGCCGGGCCTCGCCCATCCTTCTGGACTTCATAGCCCCGAGCGGGGCGCGCACCGGCCGGCTGCTCCCCACCGGCCGCCCGCAAGACGCCGTGCGCGTCGCCCTCTCCGACTCGCGCGAGGCCACCCTCCCCGTTTCGCTCGTCGACGCGACGAATCCGACGGTGTTCACCAGCGACCGGGGGCTGCGTTCCGCCCTCGGCATCCCCGACCGCGTCCCGATCGACTATGCGGAGTTCGGCGTCGTGGACGCGCTCGAGCGCGTTCGCCAGGCGGGCGCGCGGCTCATGGGCCTCGACCCGCTCACGCAGGCGCAGCCGAAGGTCGCCGTGCTCGGGCCTCCGTCCCCGGACGACGTCGATGCGGACGTCGTGATCAACGCGTTCTCGATGGGGGTGCTGCATCGCGCCGTTCCCATGACGGTCGGCCTCTGTCTCGGGGTCGCCGCGTGTGTGCCCCGGACCCTTGCGTCGGACGCGGTCCGGGGCCGGCGCGACGCAGGCGAGCTGCTGCGTATCAGGCACCCGGGTGGGGTGGTGGAAGTGGGTGCCGAAATGGACAACCAGGGGGCGGTGAGGAGCGCGCGGGTCATACGAACGGGGCGGAGGCTGATGAAAGGGGTTGTCTGGTGGTAAGTTTTCGTTTCGGTTGGCTGCCAATGTCCCGTACTTGCGTTGCGAGGACTGGAAATTAGATTCCACCGTTTGCTCGGAGGATGGATGGAGATCGTTGTGAGCCGTCGACCTGGCCGGTGCGGGTCTTGCGGTTACATACGGGCTAACCGAGACGAGACGAGGAGATCAATATTTGAGTTTGGGTCGTCGATTACTTGGCGCAGCGATTGCAGAGTTGTATGGTTCGTCACACGATCACGTGTCCGCGTATAGCACCGATGCGAAGGCTGCCTGGTTCTGGTTCACGACTGTCCCCCCATTTAAACCAACACATGATGCCCGTCCCAGCTTCTGCCACTGATCTATCTTTCTTCCGAACGAACATCCGAATCACCAGCAAGTCGTCGTTTGAAACTCTGCCGCCGTTTCCCCTCCACTTTGCGAGCACAGAACCACCATGAACTTCCTCTCGCCACACCACCGTCCTCGTGAGTTTGATCCTGGCCATAGACGTTCCTCTGTAATCCGGAACTGTATCTTGCTTTCCCAGCCATTCCAATCCCTATCTCAGACTTTGGGAGTGACGTCTCTAGCTACTCAGGCGGCTACCCCGGCGTAGTACCGCTCTACGATCCAAACGACCCATACTCAACATACCGAAGGTCGCGCCGCCGCCGCCGCCACAGGTACGGGACCCCTTCGGTCATATCATATGCCCCCTCCTACCAATATCAATACCAACACCAATACCCATACCAATATGCCGCTTCCTATGCCCCCTCCATGGCGTACAGCACCTATTCAAATGGTCAGTACGGCGTGGGGGGCACAGTCAGTGAGAGGATCTATTTCAGTCTCGACGGCAAACTGGTTAGGTCGCACAAAAATCGAGATTATAAGGTGAGTCGTCTCTCGAGAGCATTGCCTTTGTCTGTTGACTGCTATGCGTGGACATAGAGTGCCCAGAAACTTGTCCTGGACTTGTATCCTGACCTGCTGCAAGGCATCGCTGCTAGTCGCATCCAGTTTTACGCAACCCGTCCGGGATACTCCTCTCATGGAGGACTCATTGGCGTGAAATCATACTTATCGGAGAACGCGTGGGCAGCGGAGCTAGATACCCTGGCGGAGCATGAGATCATTGGGATTGAGATTCGAGAGAGCCTAACATTGTCGGAGAACATAGCTAGCTTCTTCGGTGGCGGTGGCGGCAAGACATAAGTTGTGTGTAAAGATGTGTGTAAATTTTATTTTGTCTTTGCATTTAGCCACAAATATCAATACAAGAGATCTGTTGTATAATGTGATCCTCGTGTTGTAGATGGTCATGTAAGGTGCTCAGGGCCCCTTGATGATAGTAGGCCCATAGGAGCAAAGAAGACTTCGGACTTGACCAACTTGACCGCCCAAGCACCATCCCATCCCAGAGGTTGAGTCATTTGCGACCGCTTCGATCGTCTGGATGTTCCAATCTCGATTGACAGACACTTGACACTTGCCTGCAGATAAATAGAGACCTTAGTTCACCATACGATCAACACAGTTCTAGCCAACCTGAGCCCTTCAAGCCCTGGCTTGGATCCAAATTAGGCAGTAGGATCAGTTGGGCTGCATGCAGTAAACAAATTGGAGGCCAGTAAGCATATTGTAAGCAGATCATAGGCAAATGCCAAGGGTCAATCCACACTATAGCGTTGAGGCGATGAAGGAGAGGAGAGAAAGATCGATGCCTGCTGTTCGGCCAACTGGTGGCTATGTGCTCTGGTTTGGCAATCCAGTCAGATCCAAGGGTATGCATAGAGAATAACGTCACAAATTCATCAGATGAACCCATACTTCGTGTTGATGTTAGCTGCAGTTGCAGGTGGTTGCAACCTAAATATTGTGATCAGCAACCAGAACCAGTGCGACTGCAAGTGCTGGTCCCCAGTCTGGCCATCGATATTTGAGTTTTTGTTCCACACGATCATGTGTTTGCACACAAGCGAGCGCCGAGCAGCAGCAGCGAACCTAACTTTATTGAATTGAAATATGTCAGTCAGCCTTGCAAGGACCCTCTGAGAGTCATCCTTTTTTTCCCCCCTTCCCACCCCCCAAATCACCAAGTCGTCGTCTGAAGCTCTGCCGCTTCCCCTCCACTTTGCGGCAGGACCACCATGGACGACTCTCCGCCAGGACACCCTCGTGAGTCTGATCCGATCTTGGCCCATAGATCTTTGTCCGTAATCTGCGACTGTCTCTTGTTTTTCCTAGTCTCTCCCCCTCCCTTCTCAGATGTCGGGAGTAGCGCTTCTCACTTCCGAGGGACAGCACCGATGTACGATCCATTCGACCCATACTCGACATACCGAAGATCGCGCCGCCACCGCAGGCACAGGACCCCGTCGGCCCTGTCATACTACTCGGACACCCCCTCCTACCCATATCAATATCAATATCAACACCCATACCAGTATGCCTCCTCCGCCTACTCCTATTCCCCCTCCGCCTTCTCCTATGCCCCCTCCGCCTACTCCTACGCCCCCTCCGCATACTCCTATGCCCCCTCCACGGCGTACGGCACCTATTCAAATAATCAGTACGGCGCGGGGGGCGGAGCCAGAGAGAGGATCTATTTCAGTTTCGACGGCAAGCTGATAAGGTCACACAAAGACCGAAATTATAAGGTGGGTGGTCTGGGCTCGAGAGCAAATCACCACCTATATATATTGACTGCTATGTGTGGACATAGAGGGCCCAGAAACTTGTCCTGGACTTGTATCCTGATATGCTGCAAGGCATCGCTGCTTCTCGCATCCAGTTTTATGTAAACCGTCCGGGATACTCCCCCCGATGGAGAACTCGTTGGCGTGAAGTCATTCTTATCGGAAAACACGTGGGCGGCGGAGCTAGATACCATGCCGGAGAATGAGATCATTGGGATTGAGATTCGAGAGAGCCTAACATTGATGGAGAACATAACTAGCTTCTTTGGTGGCGGTGGCAAGTCGTAAATGGTGTGAGTTTTTTTTTTTTTCTTTTTTTTTTCTTTTTTTTAGCCACAAATACAAGAGAAGTCCTTTGATTGTGTAAATGTAATGCGATCCTTGTACTCGTAAATGGCCGTGGGTGGATTGTGGATTGTGTAAAGCGCGTCATTTACACGCGTTCGCCTCATACCTACGTGCCTGTCCACAACCACAACGCTTCCGATCCAAACTTTCTGGCATGTCATCAGATAGTGTTCTGGACTTTCTCACAGAGGAACTCGTTGTCGGAAAGAACATCGTACGCCCCCAGTCTCGTGCCGCGCTCGTGCCATGATCTCACTCTCGTTCTTTCCCTCCAGGTAACGTATCGTTCTCTAAGCCATGCTCTCGGCATCCACGTGAACAAGGCCAAAAAGTGCGCTCCCACGTCGTCCGTGCGTGCTGCACTCTCAGTGTCCTTTTCTCTCCCAGTGAGCTTGCCTCCTACCACTCCGAGCGTGCAGGCTCTTTGGACGCGGCTCACGCGACCTATATCATCGGAGGAGAGCCGCGCACCTCGTACCTGGACAGCGTGCGAGATGCGGACGCGATGACCGTGGACGAGCAAGAGACGGACGAAGGCTCGGAACATGTTCCCGAGACGAAAATCACATTGGTGGGCGAAGCAGACCTTGAGAGTGCGTGCGACCTCTTCTCGTTCCCGCGAGCGTCGGTTTTCTGGTAGAGCCTTTCTGACATCTCCCCCCCCCCTCCCCCTTCTCTAGCCTCAAAGGAGCAGTATGCGCGCATCGATTTTGTCCACATCTATAGCCTCTCCCCCGCACCCATTCGTGTGAGCGCCATTCACGTCCCCTCCCCATCCCCGTCTCGGTCTCGCTTCACGCGCGAATCCGCATTCAGGAACCAGCCCTTTTGTGCGAACCCGCGAAGAGTCTTCGAGAAACAGACAAAGGTGCGGGCACCGGCTTTACCGTCGCATTAGGTCGAATCACCGGCCCGAATTGGCACACCAACATCAAGGTAACGTCGCTCCTGCGCCCACCTCAGGCTCCCGCTTCCCCCAGTTCTAACCGGGGACTGCTTCGCTACTACACAGGAACGGACAGATCTTCGACCGGCCCGATCCCCACCTGATACGAAGTCCTCCGCCGCCAACGCCGCCTCTACCTCCAAGAACAAACTTCCCGGTCTATCGAAGGCCCCTTCTACAACCGAAGAAACCAAGCCTGTCGTCAAATCCGAACCAAAGGACGTCAAACTTGAAGTCAAGGAGGAGCCTGCGAAGCCGAAACCTTCTGGGAAGCTCGATTTCAGCAAAGCAAAGCCTGCGGCCTCCGACTCGAAGCCCAAAGTCGAACCGGCGGAATCTTCCCCGGCGTCCAAACCGGGCCCCAAGTCAGAACTCCAACCTTCCAAGCCGAAAAATAAGGTTTTTTTCTTTGGTCTCTTCTGACCTTGCCGAGGCCGAGGTTGACGTCAGCGGGGGGTTTTTTTTTTCAGCTGGTCGAAAGGAAGTCCACGTTGTTGAAACTTTCGGATTCTGAAGATGAGGAGAGCACGAGAGCGCCCGTGAAGCCGCCGACCGGACGTACCGAATCCAACAGCGCGCCACGCGCCACGAGGGTGGCTGCAATCTCGGATGACGAAGACGATGAGGCGCCGAAGCCGCCGCCCACCACCAAAGCTGCGTATAAGAAGATCAAGCGGAAAGCGGCGGTGCCCCCCGACTCCGATGCGGAGAAGGAGTTGCGGGCGATGATGGACATCGACGACGGTAGGAATCCTCTCTCTCAATCAACCCCTCCCCCCCCCCCTTTTGTTTCACTTCCCCACTCTCGGACGAATTAGAGCTGAGCCGACGGCCGCGTCGCCGCCCTCTGTTTTTTTTTTTTTTTTTTTTTTTTTGTCGTGTCTAGATCATGTCACGAAGGTGCCTCGCGCTGCCTCAATCTCAGAACCAGCGACGCCTCCGCCGGCCACCGATGTAGAGATGGAAGATCGTGGGCCAGAGACCGAGCCGGAACCGGAACCGGAGCCCGGGCGTGCGCCGGCCGCCCGCAAGGCTCAACGCAAGCCCAAGAAAGTGGTGCCCGTGGGCCGCAACGGACTCAGGAAGAGGCGGGTGGTCAAGTCTCGAACGACCATGGACGGCAAGGGTTACGTCGGTGCGTCATGACATGTCACAGGTCCCCACCCCCCCTTTTCTGCGCGCGTTTTGCGCAGAAAGCTCCCTTCGAGCGTCATTGTTGATGCGCGGCCATGCCTCGTTCGATTTCACGCAGTGACCGAGGACTATTCTTCGTACGAATCCGTGGACGAGGAGGAGCCGCCTCCGGAGAAAGAGCCCGCGAAGGGGAAGGGGAAGGGAAAGGGAAAGGGCAAGAAAGTCGCTGACGCTGCAGTGGTGAAAGATGAAGGCGGAACGGACGAGAAGGCGTTGAAGCCGCCCGCGAAGAGCGCACCGGCATTGCAGCGCAAGCCGTCGAGGTCCAGTGTACAGAAGGGAGGGATCGCGAGCTACTTCACCAAGAAATGACAGCCTTCCTTGCGGTCCTACTTGTAAGAGATCCTCCGGTGTGCCTCGTGGAGGCTTAAGGAAGACGTGCTTCACCAGACGTCAAAAAAGTGGTTCAGCCCGGGATCGAACCGGGAACCTTCTGTGAAGGTATCACAAATGTGAGACAGAAATCATAACCATTAGACCACTGAACCTTCACTTTAATCTTATCTCTAAGTTTCTACCTACTGTTCACCACTCTGCGTCGATAAGACGACTAGTCATATTTAGTGAGTGAGAGATTATGATCGTCACCAGGCTTCTACCATTCCTCAATAGTAAAGGGGCGAGCCAACATATGCAGTTGTTCTCTGAAGCGCCTCTCCAAGTCCCATCGCTCATAAAGGGGCACCAGCTGGCCACGAGTCGGACAGTGCTCATGAAGCACAAGTACATACCCAGCCATATCTTCAATCTGCGTAAACGATATCTTATTGAGCCCCGGTTTCAAGTAAGGAGAAACGTCAAAAAGGTCATCAGGAGACTAGACGCAATACTAGTCATCAGGGGGGGCCGAGTACAAGAGACAATACGGTACCATATGAGGAGGGAACACAGCTGTGACTGTGTCATTGATCAGTGCCCACAGATGGCGCGGCACATTTGCCCATGGAATCGGCCTGAGATTTTCGATCCATTTCTCACGAACCAAGTTGCCTTGATTAGCATACAGGTCAAGCTCCTGCACAGAGTAACAGCCTAGAGTTATACATTTTGCCTGCGAGATGTCCGAGCTAGAAGGGGTATAGATTGAAAATTAGGACGTTAGAACAGGAAAGTAACGCGTGTACACACTCGACGTTCTCAGGTGCTCGGATCCATTGCGAAACCCTGTCCCACTCAGCTCGAGGAAGAGTAAAGCTCCACGTGAATTCTCCAAAAGTATCGTGAGCCCTGTCCATGCAGATCACGGTCATTTCTTTCCCAAAGAGCGGCGCCAGCTCATCCACCATCTCGTCTTCTTCAAGCTCTTCGGCCTTGACCAGCGCGTTTTCAGCACCTGATAACTTGTTTCCAGGTGAGGGTGAGACTTGAGCGAGAGTCTGACGCGCTCGAATCTCCAGAGCGAGAGCCAA
This sequence comes from Russula earlei, assembly GCA_025769875.1. Lineage (NCBI taxonomy): Eukaryota > Fungi > Basidiomycota > Agaricomycetes > Russulales > Russulaceae > Russula > Russula earlei. The sequence goes on along the minus strand of JAGFNK010000055.1, from coordinate 117,287 downwards.
GAACCGCGATTGGAGGGGCGATGGAGGAGCATGAGATATACGTGTCACTTCCGCGATTCGGTACTTGGACGGTCCTCGGTAGCAGGGACAGGCAGCTTCGACACACTCACATTAAGGTTGGACATCGAAGGTGTCGGAGGTGTCGCCGTCCCTGCACGGCCGAATTGCTCTCGCAACCCCGCGCCAAGACCGAAGGGAGCTAGGCCAGGTGACCGAACAATGACCGACTGAGAAACGGAGGGGTCTTGTTGCCTTTCCGCTGACTTTCTTTGTGATACCCTCCTGGTGTCACTATCACTGGGGCTGGGAGGCCTCTGATGCTTCTCGGCTCGTGATGCTTCTTCAGCTACAGAGACAGCGGTCACGCGCTGTTCGGTACCATCAGGCCGAACAATATTTGACGCTGGTCCAACATCATCGAGACTGACCACCAGTGCAGGAGAGAAATCAGTAAATGCCTCGATAGGTGCTGTCTTCGCAGTTTCTAGGGGCATCATTTCTATGTCCTTGTCTTTGGGTGCGGCCATAACACCAATAGCAGCGGGGGTAGGATCGATGCTATGAGCAGAGGACTGGACACCTAAAGAAGGCCCAATAGTGGCACCAGACGCAGTGTCAATGCTTAAAGGTTTGGAACTCTCCACGATTTCGGGCACTTTCCCATGCACTTTTCCATGCGCTGCGTACTGAAGTTGAGCCCTAGCAGGGTCAATAGGTATAGAAGCTGCAGACGCCCTTGTTCTAGAGGCTGGAGTAGTAAGCAGTACCGTAGCGGAGGACGAAAGTGGGTCGGAAGTAGAGGAGACAGGGGTGTTCTGCACCGCTTCTTCAGCTTTTGGGGTGTTTGCTGCAGAGAGTTCATGGTTTGAGACGAGAGGACGGGACTCAACCTTGGATACAGAAGAATGTTCCTGGGGCAATATTACTCTTCCATCTTGATCAACTTGAGGTTTGCGATCGTCCCTTGCATCCCCTTTACTTCCCTGCACCTCCTGAGGATCTGACGCCGTTGGTGTTGCCTCTGGATTAGGAGTCGGCGACGACGCATCAGCTTCTATCAGCCCGTTTACAGGGATAGACGTATGCTCCTCGTCTTCATCGATCACAATCGGAGAACTGGATGAACCTGGCTCAGATATAGGCACCCGTACACGACCTGTGATCTGTAGTCTGCGAGGGCTGACGATGGACACATTGCGAGAATTCATTTTCCTCAAATCACGGTGAAAATTTTGGGGTGTACGATCTGGGGCGGCTTGGGCAGCGGTATGGGAGGTGGACGTTTGAATTAAAGCTGCTGGTGTGTCCGGCACATCAGCAGTTGGGGTTGACACCGGCGATGTAGTCACAGCAGCTCCCGCTACTGGTATGGGCGTTGAGGGTACAGCTTCCGGATATGCCAGAGGACTAGACAGACGTTTCTGTTCTCCTGCAGCTAGTGCAGAAGCTCGCATCTTCTTCTCGCGTGCAGCCCGCAAATCCAGCTGTAGGAAGTCTAGCGCAGAGGATTGCCGTTTTGGAGGTGGCTTCAACTTCTCTTTGTCGGACGGTAAAGAGACATTGGGTACTGAATCAGGAATCTGTACAGGGGCCTGAACCTGAGACGGTGGGACACCCTGTGAGGCCTGCGCTACCCCAACCTGAGCTGTGGATACGAGAGATGGTGGTATAGACTGAGGATTCCCGCCTTTCGCCGTAGAGTTAGAAGGCATGAACGACGTCGCGACGGGGGGTGTTGTCGGATTATTTTGGGATGATGTAGGCGAGACTAGAAGAACGACGTCGGACGAAGGCGTTACGGACGACTTGGACAAGGAAACGGGGACAGGATACTTTTGATCGGTTTCCACGGGATCTGGATTGATCCCAGGTGAACAGGTGATTGTGACGGGGGACTGGGGACTGGGGAGGGACTCACTAGCTGGAGATGGTATGATTTGTTGGTTCAAGATCTCTTGAACCACAGTTTTGTCATCACTAGCATCTTCGATGGGTGCTACGGATAGCGCTTGAACATGGGCCGACGTTGGCACAGGGGTGACGGGATGAGCACCTGTGGCACCTGTCAAAGTCGGAGGCAAGCCTGGCGTCATGTCAATGGATCCTGATGAAGTAGGCCCTGTCGGCGTCACCATTTGAATTTGACGGGCGGTGTTAAGTCCCGTAGACGGCGTGCCAGAGTTTTGGATCGTCGTGTGAGGAGACATCGCGTTTGTTGTTCCTGGTGGCAGCGCAACGCCGATTGACGATAGAAATGAGAGAAGTCTGTCTTATTGGTTTCAAAGTTTAAAAAAAATCAGACAACCCCGGCATCAAGAAATGTGACTTACCACGTAAGGGCTTGTTATTGAAGAGAGATACATGTAGTGTTACACTGTTGACGAGTTTATCAAAGGCGTCGAAAAGAGGGGCCTTTTCTGCAGGAATGACGGATCTATCCAGGAAGCCGGGCCTGCTAAACACACTAGGAAGGACAGTCTTCAATGAGTTATGCGCAACCTATGAGGCGAAGTCTTCAGGTTGAGTCAACGCAATGTGATGAGAACGCTTCACCTCGAGAATGTCAACTATCTAGACAAAGAAACGACATGAGCACAGGGATCTATGAAAGCAATGACGAGTGAAAGGGAACTGTTGTGCTTTGAGTAGTGTATATAGGAGTATCCAGGACGCACCGGTTGCTGGGCTTCGGCATAATAAGCCCTCGGGTCAGAGAAGAAGGTTGTTAGCCTGCGGGCAGAGTTGATGAAGATGTCTGCATCCGCGGGGTTAGCTAAACGGCGTGAATGTACGCGATAGATCTGTGAGTTGCTCTGGATGAGGTCCGCCGCAGATTTACCACTCATGAGAGGAGAAGCAAGGGTACATAATGGTCCCGTGACTCAATTCAAGCCGCCAACTGGGTCCCACTCACTCACAAAGTCGACAAACGAGTTGTTACCCAAGCAGATCTAGACAAACTCTATCTACGATGTCGTTTCTCGTGAAGACTGCCACGGCCAAAGAAGAACTCCTCGCGCGGCTATGGACAGAATTAGGGTTCACTCTAGAGACGATGGAGGGTGACTTTGCGAGCGCGTCACTGCTCCCGAGCTCGTCGGTGATGCCATACCATAGCCTTAGGAGTGGGATTGAGAGGTTGAAGGGACGGCGTCCGGTGCGAAGCGGTTAGATGATGGGCTCTGTGGACTCGGATGGGTCCAAAGTCATACGGGCGGCATAGATTCACGAAAGTCCTGCTTGGCTTGGGTATCAACAGCGATGACAATGGACAGCGGACTCACCGGACCGGACCCGACGCCTCATCGGTCGGCCTCGTCGCCGTCGCTCTGTTGTGTTGCTCGCAAAGTCGTACTCGTCCTTGTCATTCGTCGGCTTCACCACTCGTCGTCCAGTCGTCCTACTGGCGTCGTCAAAAGTCGTTTCGATTCGAGTTAAAACAACCGCGTGAGGCTGGCTTCAGATGTTTCTCACATCCATAGCTGCCAGCCTCCGTGCCTCCCCTGCGAGGTCTCCCACTCACTATCCTTTACGCACCATCCCCAGTGCACGACCCACACCCTCGCTCAAGACAATTCGCCATTACTCAGTCATCGCAGGCCGTCTCTCTTCATTTTCTCAACGACCACTAAAACAACCCTTGTCTCATGCCCAGCCCTCTCCCAGTGGGAACTCGCTTCTGTCTGACGTAGTCCGACTGGACAGCGTCCCACATGATGCCGGCGGCTCTGCTGCAGGCTCGTCCCCCCCATCCTCCTCTTCATCTTCGAACGGAGACAATCCAGATAGCTCAGACCCTCCGCCCCCGCCACCTACTGACTCTCCCTCGTCCCCTTCTTCGACGTCTATCTCCCGCCAATCCGTCCCGGAGAATTACCCACAAGTTCTCGCCCTTCCCATAGCCCGACGACCTCTGTTCCCTGGTTTTTACAAGGCAGTGGTCATTAGAAATCCCCAGGTCGTTGCCGCTATAAAAGAAATGATGAAGCGCGGCCAACCCTACTTGGGCGCGTTCCTACTGAAAGATGAACGGGCAGATTCGGATGTCATCACCGATATCAACTCTGTTCACCCTGTCGGTGTATTCGCTCAGATCACAAGTGTGTTTGCCGCGACCGGTGGACCTGGGAAAGAGGACGAGAAGGAAGAAGGGTTGACAGCTGTTCTTTACCCCCACCGCCGGATTAAGATCACAAATCTGGTCAAAGCGGGGGGCTCTCAACCGTCCACGGTTCAATTAGAGCAGATTGATTCCGAGCCGCCTTCCGATCAAGAGCAGCTACCCACTCCTCCGCCTTCTCCTCAGGCGATGGATTCTGAACCGGCTATGGATCATACAAAGCGTTATCCAGGTACGCCAGCATTAAGCATCACTGTCTTCAAGTATTAACTTACGGCTCTTTTTCAGCACCTCTCCAGACATCTTTCCTTCAGGATTATCGAGTCTCGATAGTAAACATCACCAACCTCCACACACAACCCTATAAAAAGGACGACCAATATATCCGCGCCTTCATGTCCGAGATCGTTTCTGTATTTAAAGACATCGCCCAACTTAATCCGCTTTTCCGTGATCAAATTACCAACTTCTCCATCAACCAGGTTGCGTCCAATGTCTTTGACGAGCCCGACAAGCTCGCAGACTTTGCTGCCGCGGTCTCCACTGGTGATGTTGGCGAACTTCAGGACGTCCTCGAGTCCCTCGTTGTCGAAGACCGCCTCCGAAAAGCGCTTCTCGTCCTTAAGAAAGAATTGATCAATGCTCAGCTGCAGTCAAAGCTTTCGCGCGATGTGGATAGCAAAATCGCAAAGCGCCAGCGTGAGTACTACCTCATGGAACAGCTCAAGGGCATCAAAAAAGAGCTCGGCATGGAAAGCGATGGTAAGGACAAATTGATCGAGAAGCTCAAAGCCCGTGCGGCACAGCTAGCCATGCCGGAACTCGTCAAACGCGTGTTTGAGGAGGAACTTGCGAAGCTCGCACACCTTGAACCCGCAGCGTCAGAAGCGAATGTCACGCGCAATTACCTCGACTGGATCACTCAGATTCCCTGGGGTCAGTATTCACCTGAAAATTACTCGATCTCACACGCCAAGAGGGTTTTAGACGAGGATCATTACGGGCTGAAAGATGTCAAGGATCGCATATTAGAGTTTTTAGCTGTCGGGAAGTTACGCGGGAGCGTGCAGGGCAAGATCATTTGCCTGGTCGGTCCGCCAGGTGTGGGCAAGACCTCTATCGGCAAGTCGATCGCTCGTGCCCTCGGACGGCAGTTTTTCCGATTCTCCGTGGGCGGATTGACGGACGTTGCGGAAATTAAGGGTCATCGGAGGACTTACGTGGGGTACGTCCGCCGCTCTTCTTTTCGGACCGCATACCGATGCGAGAGTAGTGCCCTTCCCGGTAAGATCATTCAAGCCCTCAAGCGTGTTGGTACAGAGAACCCGCTCGTTCTGATCGACGAGGTGGACAAGGTCGGGCGTGGCATTAATGGCGACCCTGCAAGTGCACTGCTGGAGATGCTCGACCCGGAACAGAATAACGCGTTTTTAGATCACTAGTGCGTCCTTTTGGTATTTCTTCCCCGTCACCAATGCTTATTCATATACCTAGCATGGATGTTCCTGTCGACCTCTCTCGTGTGCTGTTCGTCTGTACAGGTATGCCTTCGCGCCCCCCTTCGTCCACTCAATACTTACAGCTTCCTAGCCAATATTCTCGATACAATTCCGGCACCGCTCCTCGATCGCATGGAAGTCATCGAAGTTTCTGGCTACGTCTCGGAGGAGAAGTCAATGATCGCGGAGAGATATCTTGGCCCTCAGGCAAAGGAGGCCTCCGGTCTCAAGGATGCCGACGTCGTACTGGACCCTGCCTCCGTCGATGTCCTCATCAAATACTATTGCCGCGAGAGTGGAGTGCGGAATCTTAAGAAGCATATCGACAAGATCTACCGCAAAGCATCGTTGAAGGTCGTCGAGGACCTCGGTGAAGATGCCTTCCCCGGAACTGAGACCCAACCTGCCTCAACCGATGCCACAGACAACGTCGTTTCAGCGCAGGATCTCCCCGTGAATGATTCTGCTGCACCTGAACCCTCAACTCCGCGTGTCTTCGCAGAGACATCGAGCACAGAGAACAAAGTGACCACGGAAAAACGCGAGCCGTTCAAGGTGCCTGACCACGTGCACATCCGCATCACCCCAGAGAACTTGAAAGATTACGTTGGCCCGCCCGTCTACCACAAGGACCGAATGTACATGCGCCCGCCGCCCGCAGGTGTCAGTACCGGTTTAGGCTACCTCGGCAATGGCTCTGGTGCCGTTATGCCCATCGAAGCAACCGTGCGTCTGCTCTTTTGCTGCATTATTTTCACACCCATGAACTTCGATGCGCTGTAGATAACTCCAGGCAAGGGCGGTTTGCAGCTGACGGGCAAGCTGGGCGAAGTCATTCGCGAGAGCGCCCAGATCGCGTTAAGCTGGACCAAAGCGCACGCACATGCGCTCGGCGTGACGGAAGATCCGTCGGCTATGATCCTGAACGACCGCGACGTACACGTCCACATGCCCGAGGGCAGCGTCGGCAAGGAGGGCCCAAGCGCGGGCACCGCGCTGCTCTCCGCGTTCGTGTCGCTCTTTACGAAGACGCCGATCAACCCGGACATCGCCATGACCGGCGAGATTTCCCTCGTCGGACAGGTGCTTCCCGTCGGCGGACTCAGGGAGAAAATCTTGGCGGCGCATCGCGCGGGCATCAAGACGATCCTCGCTCCGGCGGCGAACCGCGCCGACATCGAGGAGAACGTGCCAGAGAGCGTCAAGACTGGCATCCGCTTCGTCTACGTCGAAGACGTCAAGGAGGTGCTCGCGGAAGTGTTCAGCGGAACACCACTCGTCGACCGCCTGCGTGACAACACATTCGGCGCGCCGTGAGTGGACTGTTATGATGCAAGCCGACGCCTCTTTCTTCCACGCACGCCTTCTCCCTTCCTCCCACGGCTCGAGCTGACCCCCCACACCCACATTTGCTTACATTCTGCTGTCAGCTTTTGGGTGTAATTGCTACCGCATACTCTGTTGACCACAAATCCAACTGTGATCCCCGTCTAGAGCGCATCCAACTCGCGCATGCAATTTTTACTGTATTTTAACATCATCTTTTGCTCCACCCCTCATTTACGCTGTCCCCGTCCTCTAATTAAATTACACATTAATACGCAATGCGCCGCATTTCACCATTCGGCGCAACTTCGTCATGTTTTTAGAGCCACTCAACGGTCTGTCGACGGTACGAACGACAGGGGACAAGGGGCAAAGGGTAAGGTTAGCATCCGTCGTCTCAACAGAAAAAGTATTCGAGAGAGAACAATTGGACGTACACTGGGCGGCTTTGACGTGATGTCGTACGTGACGCGATTGATGCCCGCGATCTCGTTCGTGATGCGCGACGAGATACGGCGCAAGACGTCGGGCGGGAACACGAACCAGTCGGCGGTCATGAAGTCCTCCGATTGCACCGCGCGGAGCGCGACGACCTGCTCGTACGTGCGCTGGTCGCCCATGACCCCGACGGCGCGCACGGGCAGCAGCACGGCGAACGCCTGGCTGATGCGCTCGTACAGGCCGGCCGCGCGGATCTCCTCGAGGTAGATCGCGTCCGCACGCTGGAGCAGCTGGACCTGCGCGCGCGTCACCGGACCTAGAATGCGGATCGCGAGGCCGGGGCCCGGGAAGGGGTGGCGCTGCACGAGCGATGCAGGGATGGAAAGCAGTCGGCCGAGCGCGCGGACCTCGTCTGTTGTTTTCAAGCGTGCGCGAGAGGGGGGGAGAGGGGAGAAGGATGTCAGTCGGCCCGTGGCGAGCGGGGCAAAACGGGGAGTATGTTATACGGCGGGGCTGCTGCGATACCTTTGAAGAGCTCGCGGAGGGGCTCGATCAGCTTGAGTCTCATGTCCTTGAGCAGGCCGCCGACGTTGTGGTGCGTCTTGATCGTCGCGCTCGGGCCCTTGAAGCTGATGCTCTCGATCACGTCCGGGTAGAGCGTTCCCTGGAGCAGCCACTCGATCTTGCCCTTGTCCGCCTCGGCGGTCTCGAGCTTGGCGGCCTCGGCCTCGAACACGTTGATGAACGTGTTCCCGATGACCTTGCGCTTTTGCTCCGGGTCCTCGACGCCTTCAAGGCGGGCGAGGAAGAGATCCGACGCGTCGACCACGGTCAGGCTCACGCCGAGGTCCCGGTTGAGCATGGCGTGCACCTGCGCCGCCTCGTCCAGACGGAGCACGCCATTGTCGACCATGATGGCATGGAATCTACATGGTGTTCTGTTTGAGAAATCACGCCCACACGGAATCCCGTCCTCCTCCCCCCCCCCCCCGTCGTAGGAGGCCCTGGAAGGACGCACCTGTCGCCAATGGCTTCGTTCATGAGTTTGGCTGCGACTGTGCTGTCGACGCCGCCGCTGACGGCGCCTATGACACGACCGGTTTCGCCGCAGATTTCGCGGATGCGAGTGATTTCCTTCCCTATAAACTCTTCCTACCAAGGGGGAAGGGGGGGGGGGGGGGGGGGGGATGCGGCGCTCATGTGTGAGGAGAGCACACGTCGCACATCTCATCTCAAAATGTGCACCGAAAGTGTGTGATGCGTACCATGGTCCAGTCGTTCTTGCAGCCACAAATGTCGTGAACGAAACGGGAGACGACCTCCTTCCCCCGCGGGGTGTGCGTCACCTCCGGGTGAAATTGAATGCCGTAGAGCGGCTTCGCGTTGTGGGCGATGGCGGCGAACGGCGCGGATTTCGTGTGGCCGATGACGTGGAAATCCGGAGGGGGCCCGGAGAGTTGATCTCCGTGAGACATCCACACCTTCAGAAAGCCGGTCAGCTTTGTCGGCGACCGTGGATGGGCGAGCGGAAGTCGTTTGTTCGTTTGTTCGTCCGTCCGTTCGCACGCACGCACGCACGCACCTCCATCTCTTCGCCTAGCCCCCCGAACAGGGCATCGACGGACGATCGATTGCCCTCAAACTTGTTTATCTGCACGCGCGCGAAGCCGTATTCGCGGTGCTCGCACTTTGCGACCGTGCCTCCGAGGTTCCACGCGATTTCCTGGGAGCGGATCATCTGAGCGGGAACGAGGAAGGGGAGGAATGGAGCGTGTGCGCGCACCTGTAACCCATAGCAGATCCCGAGAATGGGCACGCCAAGCTCAAAGACATCGGGATCGACGTGGGGGGCATCGCGGTCGTAAACCGAATACGGGGAGCCAGAGAGTATGACGCCTGCGAACGGAGGGATTTCATAAGATTCGATGAATGGATCGAGAAGGAGCACACCCTTTGGCCTCCACCCGAGGTCCTTGATCTTCTGCGTACATGGCATAAGTTCGGCATATACGTTGAGCTCTCGACATCGCCGAGTGATCAGATGGCTATACTACACGCCCAATTGCTAAGATTAGTAAGGAGGGACGACATAGCTCTGACCTGTGAGCCAAAATCGAGGATGAGGATGGTATCGAACTGATCGTGTATCTCTGCCATCAGCAGTTGGTAGTAGAGCGCGTTCTCCGACGTGGGAAACACTCTGATCAACTAAACCCTCACGATATGCGTAAGATCCCGCTTGAAGTAATTACAATATTCAACGTCCAATTCCGTTGTGTCCATAACATGTCTTCGCTTTACTGCGACGTCTCCTAAAAGCGCAAGATATAGTAAACAGATAAGAATTTACTGGGGGGAGCGTAGTACAACCGAACAATTGAAACAGACCACGCCTAGATCTCACTTGCCTCTCATGACGACGCCAGTGGTGGTGCCGGCGCAAACCCGCGCCCGCGAAAACCGCCTCTGAACCCACCACGGTTAGTAAACCCTCGTCCTCTCGAATGAGCCATAAGTCCGCCTCGCGCTGGCACTGGCGGTCTACGAGTCTCATGATGGTATCCACCACTCCGACCTCGCAGAGAATCTGAGTCTTGGTCGTCCGTGCTCGTTCCCGGTGCAGGACGCCGCGTCGTACCGTTGGCCTGGGATGAATTTGGTGTTGCGCTATGTACGTGTCCGTTCACGTGCGCGCCTCGTCCACGATTAGGATTTGTCATAATGTGCACCGGACCAGAGCTTGGGCCGAAACTGCTCAACTTGGCGTCAGCCTCCGTTAGAACAATGTGAACTTGGACACCAAACCTGGCGTGCGGACGGGATGCTCGTGCACCGTACTGCATTCGTTGGCCACTTAGACCTGAGCTGGGAGGTTGCGAACCAAAATGCGGTTTGGACAGTGCGTTCGCCTTCGCCGGCGGCCGTCGCGGTGGACTTGGATCGACTGTCGAAATGTATTGTCTATTCGTTAGGTTGAGACATGCGTTGAACTCAATCGTTGACCCTCGGTATTGCGAGCACCGATTGTTGAGCGTCGTCCCTGAGATAAATGGTACATCCCAGACGACGGCTATAGTTCTTGTATTGAGGCCAACTACGACGCCCTTTGCAGACAGCGGTACCCCGCCACTCTCCTGTACCATAACGACCCTGTCGCCCAGTTCAAACTTCTGGTTCTGCAACCGGTAAACTGCATGTTCCGGCTTGAGCACTGCTCGCCGCGGAACATTCTTCACCATCGCACGCTTGAAATCCGATGGCGATCGCTCCTTGTTAAACCCATTGGCCAATTCTTCGAGCTCCTTGACCACATCCTGCATAGATCGTCAATGTCCAGCTCGACTCGAGTAGCCCGGAGATCGACCTTGTCCAATTGATCGCATTGCAGCGACACTGGCTCGAAATCCCGTACGCCTTTGTTCGCAAGCCAAGACCGTATCTCTTTAGCCTTGGCGCCAGGATCGTCCTCAGAAGGAAAGATGGTCGATGCCTTTGCCATATCTATACGTGGTCTTAAATTTCTCTCTCTGGATGGTGGTATCTATCTGCTTACCATCGCCACCCCGATCGAGGATCCTGAACACCTCGGGATATTTCCCCTACATGCCGCACGTCAGCGCTCGAACGGGTACATTGGCGAGTTGCACAGACCTTGTAATCGCGGATAAGGTCGATCGCAAGGTCACTGAACTCCCAAACATTACCATTCTTGTTAGAGTAGTTGAACACCTTCATAGACTTGCCCTCAAACTTGATGCTTAGCCCCAGGTTGACCTTTTGCCCATCTGCAAGGAGAACCATGAAACTGGATGTGACACGTGAGAGAGCGCGCTTCGACATCGCGAGCATTTCTGCCACCTGGAACGACGGGAGATAATGCGTGGCTGTCCCCTTGGCGACCGCCCCCTTAATTGCTTCGTTCTCGACCTTGTCTGACGGCGAAAAGGCAAGAACGAACGAGAGAGAGTCCGCTGTCGTTGCGGCAACACGGGCAGCGACACCGTATGCGTGTTCGCCAAGGAAGAACACCTTGCTGCCTTCCGGGAATTCCTCCACTAGGGAGGGTGCCACTCGCTCGACGAACCGCGGATCCTCAGACTCAACCTGCGGAACGGCGAGTTGTAACGCAAGCTCGTACTCCTTGGTGGCATCTTCATAGTCCTTGACGAGTGCGCCACTCTCCAAACGCTTCAATCCTGAAACCAGAAGATCAGAACCGGAAATTCGCATGACAGATTTAACCACACGCACCCTTCAGAGGCCGCACATGCAGCAAAATCTCCACCTCACCTGTCAGGACGCCAGATTTCTTCGAGTACACGCCCTCGATCTTTTCCGCTTTGTTCTTCCAGATGCCCATACCCTGTGGGGAGTGCGGGTTCGACACAACTTTACTTGGGGCGCCGGGCACAACGTTTAATTTCTCATACTTGAACAGTGCATCAGACAGGCCGACGACCATGGCTTCCTGCAAAAAAGGCCATCCCACAAATGTACGTGACCCAATCAGCTCTTGCGCGAGTTCCTCCGGCTTACGTGAGATATGCGGATTCTCGATGTGGATGACAATTGACTTGTTACGGCTCTCAGAACCATGGATGTTGACGCCGTGATGGCCGAGTGACGATATGTGGGGGAGCGTCTTCAAAGACGGGAAGCCTGCCAAAGCGGAAACGCCAAGGAAAACGCCGTCGCAAAGACCTTGCACAAGGTGCAGTCCATCCAGTGTTGGTAGATCGAAGGGTTCCATGATGCACGTGCAATGGTTCAGCGGTGGGAAAAATCCAGGTAGTGATGAGGGGTAAGTTGTTGGCTCGCCAGGGTTGTATTTGAATTGGTAGCTTGTACCAAACGTGTTGCGCCGTTTTTCTTCGCGTGTCAGGCGGTGCTCTCGCGCTGAAAACGATGTGAGCATGAATCCTTTCTGTAGAAATGATACTCACATTGCATTGCACGGAGCAACCTCTTCTCGTCGATGAATGGGATTTTCACCACGGCTTCCCAATCTTGCCTTTTCCCATTCAAATCCTGATCGAACTCTTGGGGATAGAAGTCGAGAATCGGTGAATTCGGATCCCACATCAGGTCCTACTCATTCATGAGCAAGCTGTGCCGAGGAAAGTGACATCGTCTGACCTGATAAGCCTGGGGTAATAGCTCTTTGCTGGCCTCTGGCATAACACCCATCAACTGTTCAAACGGCATGAACGGTCTGCCAAGCTCGAAATTAAACGTCATTTCGCTAACACCCTTGAAATCTAGGAAACCTATTACGTCCGTTAAGAGTAGAGCGAAGAATAAGACGTACCTGATACTCGTGGCGCATAATGATAGTTGTAGAACCAACTCCACGAAGCGACACCACTGTAGTAATAGTGCATCACCCACTGCAGTCCCTCCACGTAACGATACACAAGTTTTCCCATCTCTTCCTTGTCATCAAAACGAATCCCAAACTTGCCCTGAAAAAAAACGTCAGAGGCACCCCTGGCGTATGAGGTCCAGACGCACCATATAATACGAGCCCTTCCACTCGTCCATCTTCTCCTTCGCTTTTTGTTCGTACCTATCATCGAAGTCTTCACTCGCGTGCTCCAGCACCTTCGCCTTCCTGTACTTGTTAAGCACTCGATCTATTGCGTTCCGCGCTTCCTCGTCCTCTTCGTCGCTCACCCACTCGTCCTCGTCCTCGCCCTCGCCCCCCTCATCCTCATCTTCTGGATCTGCTTGCGGCTCTTCCGGCGTTCCTGGAACATCAAACGCCACGATGTTCTGGTCGTTCTCATCATATTCGTCCCAAGCAAGTTCTAGATTCAAGTCGGCGGCGAGGCTGTTGATGAATTCGCGATCTCGTGCGGGGAAATTATTCGGCAACTCCAGGCGCCCTGCCTTGCCGCTCGCACCAACTCCGCGTTGCTGCAGCACAAACCTCTGCACCTTATCGAAAATCTCCCGCTGTGAGAGCGTCAGCACCAGGGAATTACGTTTCTTCGCACGGTGCATTTCTTTCATATGCCTAGATTGCTTGCCCTTGAACCAGTTCATATCGGCATACTCCTTCTCGAAAACCTCTTTGTCCCAATCGGCCATCTCATCTACAATGATTTGCAGCCTCTTCGTGTCAATGACGCCACTCTCATTTAGGTACCCGCCTGTTGCAAAGATGACAATGAGCTAAAAGGGCCGCGTGTGGGGAAATTCATACCTAATGAAGGTAGTGTTTTCATATACACCTCGAATAGCTGTTCAAGGCCATTCTCATGGATATGCAAGTCCGGCAAATGAGGTAGGAAGTCGTTGCCGACAAACACCGCAAGCACGATAAAATCGTCGATGATGCGTTCGAGGTTATAATCGAACGGGAGTGAGCGCCCTACCTCTCGGAATTCAAGGTCCAAGTACTCGCGCATGAGCGACAGATGCAAAAGGTAGAAATTGATCGACTCCAGCCTGCCGCACCACACGGTCAGCCATTGATTGATAATAAAGCAACAGCAGATGCAGACGAACCCGCCATTATTTTTTCTTCTCGATGCGGGCCCAAATTTGACCTCTTCGCGAAGCAAACAAAAGTGTGGGTCATGGCTCAGCAGGCCAAGCATGATGAGGTCCGCGTCAAGGCCATATAGACAGTGCCGGACGTTCGGGTTGTAGTCAGGCTGCGCCTTGGAGAGACGGATGTATTCCATGATCTTGTGCTCGCCTTCACCGGGAACCTCATGCCCGGAAAGCACGACCTGTATCCCGCACCAATTCGCGTCCTCGCTGATCTTTTTATTCACGAAGTAGCGCAGCTGCTCGGAAAGTTTTGCCATGAACGGGGTACCTGGCATTGCGAGCGCCTTGTCAGCGTCTAGGTACCAACTCCGCGAATTGACGGGAAGGGGGTGGTGGACGGGAGGCAATTACACACCAGGGGTGATACAGTTACTGTCGAACGCCTTTTCATCAGGCAGCTTCTCACCCTTGCGCTCCGCCTTCTCCCGCACTTCTCGCGCTTCCTTCGCGGTGCGGAAACGACGACTTCGTTGTTGGTTCATCTTCGCACGCGGAGCCACACCATCAACGGCCATAAAAAACAACTTCTTTGGTTTTATCCTTCCAAATAGGTGGTCCACATAGGCAAATATGGAGGTATATATTTGTTCCTCGGACATGCGGAAGTGCGCGTCCTCGTCGTTGGGGTGGGAACCTGTGTGATGACGAGTGTGTACGTCATGTTTAGGTATGCGTAGGGCTCACATGTGTGGATGATTCCGTTAAAATCAAGGTAGAGGTTGTCTAACGAGAGCATTTAGGGTCGAGATGAAAGGAGTGCACGTAAGGGCCTACCAAACTCAGGGATACTGTTCTCGTCAATCAATTGCGACGTCAGAGGATACCGTTCTCTGGATGGCAGCGTAAGAGGGCAAGGAAAATGTCAAGGTGGTATGTCCGCTCACGAAATGTATCTAAAAAACTAGGAGTCAGGGTCAGCATTGCATATCATAGCATACTCAGGGCATACATACCTTTGGGACACCTAGACGGGAGAGCGATCAGCCAACTTATGTAAAAAGATAGGTGAAATTGTACCCATGGTTGATAGAATTATGGCAAGGTTGATCAAAGAAATGTATGCGTCGTTGAAGACGCGGCAAGCGGATGCGACCACGTGGCCCACGTGGATAACCCATTTATCGATGCTTACCAGACAAGAAAATAATCTATCACGTGTGCATGTCGCCATCCCTTGCTTATCTCGTGTGATCATGATGCGTTAGATGCGTATATATGCGTATATATGCTGCGACCTCCTCGATGGATCCTGTCTTCTTGCGATGGCACCAACCGAAACAACGAAACGAGACCAAGCGATCGGACAATATAATATCAGCCCCTTCTATTCCCCGTCTGCTACGGATGACGGTAACGAGCAATACAAATACGCTCAGTACAAGGTTCTTTTTGTCTTGCACACTCAAGCGCTCTCCTCACCCATTTACCAAGCCTGCCTTTCCGGACATCTCTTGGGAACCGCTCAAAGAGGTTAAGGTAACTGATAGGGGCCTTGGGGCTGATCCTGAGAAGAAAAACCTTCTATCGGCGGCGTCTAAAGTTGTCACTCTCACTCCTGCCATAGGCACGGAGCTCCATGGCATCGACCTCCGTCGGCTGTCAGACGCACAAAAGAACGAGTTGTGCGCGTCCCAAGGTCTCTCCACCGTTAGGCTATCTTTCTGAGAGATTGTGCCTTGACAGATCGCTGCTTGTCGCGGAACGTGGCGTCGTATGTGAGTGACCTTCCGTGATCCTGTCCGTACCTGAGCGTCTTCCCTGATCAACCGTGTCGCCAATTGAAGTCTTCCGAAATCAGGAGATCAATATACACGAACAGCTGGACCTGGCGCGCTACTGGGGCCCACTCCACAAACACGCAACAACGCCCATCCCAAAAGAGCCGGGCTTGGACGAGGTCCACGGTTCGTCTCCCCAACCCCCGCTCACTCACGGACGGACCGAAAACGCTAAAAAAAAGTAATAAATAAATAAATAAATAAAATAAACAGTCGTGTACAACTTTTCCTCGTACCGCTCCGACCAGACGACGCACACCCCCCTCGAGCTCTGGCACTCGGACGTCTCGTACGAGCTCCAGCCGCCGAGCACCACCTCTCTCAAGCTGCTCACGGGGCCTGAGTCCGGCGGCGACACGCTCTGGAGCTCCGGCTACGCCCTTTACTCGTCGCTCAGCCCGGGGCTGCAGGCATACCTCGAGGGCCTGTCCGCCGTACACAGCGCGGTCGCTCAGGCAGACGGTGCGCGCGCGGCTGGCGTGACGGTTCGTCGCGAGCCAATCGAGACGGTGCACCCGGTGGTGCGGGTGCATCCCTCGACGGGCTGGAAGAGCGTCTACGTCAACCCAGGTGCACACAACCTTCCCCCGCCTCGACGTTTCCTGCTTGCTCACTCGACTCCCGCACGGGCGCCGGGAATGAACACAACAAGGCTTCACGCGGCGCATCGTGGGCGTGCCCAAGGCCGAGTCCGACGCCATACTCGCCTTTCTCTTCGCTCAGATCAGCCAGAACTACAGCTTTCAAGTGCGATTCAAGTGGGAGCCCAACGACGTCGCGATCTGGGACAACCGCGTGAGTCCCTCTCTCTCCTCTCCCGTACTCTCGTATCACTGATTCTCTCTCCCTCTCATCACGACGACGCACCGCTACCGTTTCACATCGCGTTTAATATCCACCCCCTCCTCACCCTTCTCTTCCGACCCCCCGCGCCCGTGCGCGCGCACACATGTGAATGAATGAACCTTTTGACCAACCGACCCGTGGGGGAATACGATGACAACTGGGGCGTAAAATCCGTATCGCACAGGTTGTGACGCACGCCGCTACGTTCGATTTCTGGTCCACCACACGTCACGCTCTGCGCGCTACGCCGCACGGCGAGCGTCCGATCTCCGCCGCTGATTACGAATGCACGACTGGCAAGCGTGCGCGTGATCGTCAGCTGTTGGAGCAACAGGGCATCACACTCCTAGAGCGGAAGAAGGCGGAGGAGGAGGGGTCGACCAAGTTGTCGTACGGATATAATGACTGATTATTACGGACTGACGTCCGACGTCTGAAGCCAATTGCCATTTCCTAGCACCTACGTAAAATCACTCACAATTGGGATAGACTCAGATCGTGCGCAAAGATCGCATTCAGTCTGATCGATCTGATCTGGTTGTAACCTCAGATTGAGATCCGGCTCGATCTCAAAGTGAAAACAACGCAATTCAAGTACGCCCGAGTTTCGCTCACGAGCTGAATGATTACGATTGGACAAGGGTCATGCTAATGTGCTGACTACATAACTGTACGAATGACGATACTCGAAGGAGTTTGAACAACCGAACACGGGGTAGTTTGGAGAAAGGGCCACAGCTCCGATATAGGAGACTAAACAAAAGCGTAGAGGTAGGAAAAAGAACGATGAGAAGTGACGTGCGACACCTGTCAAGCGTGAAACCTGCGGATATCGTTGTCAGACGAACATCCCGATGGGATATGAATACTCACGGAGGTGCCCCACGAGTATGTGACGGAGGCGCGTGTGCACGCACGAACGATCCATGCTCCGTCGCATACCCACGAGTCGGGTGCCATGTCGGCGGTGCAGCGTCTCCAGTTCCTGAGGCCAAAGATGGAGGTGGCATCATCTGGACATGGGGTAGCTGTTGCTGAGGCGGAACACCGGGACCGCTCGGGTTAGGGTGATATGTACTGGCTGCCGGTGATACGGGCGACTGGGGGGGTCCCGCCTTGGACACAGCAGGACTTGGGCGCGCCGAGTCGGACTTTTGTGATGGAGATGAAGGCGGCGGCGGCTTCGTGTCTGCTGGAGCACTACCATTGTTATTGTTACTACTGGCGGTATTACTATTTCTGTTGTTCACATCACGATTGGCGTTGTCAGCCATACGAGTCGATGCTCTGAGCATTTCGAGGTCAATACTGGGCGGTTTACCATCGGGGCCGGCCGCTTTGTCGCGCTTGCGCATCAACTTTGCATAATCTGTTAACCCGCGGACATGAACAATCCGAGTGAGGGCAACCAAAGGGACGACAAACTCACGCAGCCCACACGCGTTACAAAGGGTCCTTGCTCCATCTGGCCCGCGTCTCCACTCGGGAGTTTCCCGAATGTTACACGAATGACATTTTCCTGGGGGAGTTGCACGCTGGTTGAAACAGAAAGGAGACAGAAGCGCTCCGTCAGAATTTTCCGAATGATACTGCAAAGACTTGCCATGCTTACGCTTCGCTTTCGATATTTGGATTTGGGTTGGCCGGGACCTCCGTTCTGACCGGCCGTTGTGGCACGCTTCGTACGAATAAGCGCCATATCTGCCTCTGCAGTCGCCTGTGCCTATCCGCCGATGGATCAGGATCCCTGACAAGGACGGAGATACGCAACAGGGTCAAGATCATTCTCTCACCTCTGCGTCCGCCCCGGTGGCGCCATCAGCAGACGCGTCCTCCCATGGGCGTTTAGGAGGGCGATGTTCCTCTTGAGGGGGGGGCACGATGGCAGGACCTTTAGCCAGTTCCCCTTCTGATAGTGAAAGACGCTTCAACTCTTCACAAAGACGTATCACCATGTTCGCACGCTGGCCCATTTCAGCTATTTCAGCCTGAGATGGTTTCTGAGCTCCTGTACCGCTGGCTTGGGCCTGGGCTGTGAGAAAGCAGAAAGAGACGTTAGCCGCTGGGGGGACGACGATGATAATAATAATAAATGCACCATATTTTGAAGCGAACGAATACAACACATTACAGTGTTGTAGTAGCTGGCAAGTGGGAAATTAATGTCAATTAGATGACCAAGATCGTCCTCAAGACGCTGATGACTTGGCATGGGAGCCCTTACCTCGGCAATTGTTCCCTGTCGTTGTTTCGCCTTCTCCATATCTGGGCGGGCCACGTGGGAACCTCGTGGTTCGACATTCGTAGGGACCAATGCCACAGGTTTTGAGTAGGCTACTGGTGGAGGATGAGTGGTGGAGGGTTGGCTGGGGACAGTAGGGTGTTGCTGCCAGTGCTCTGCTGCAGGAGATGGCACAGGAGGGTACTGAGATGGATGGGGGGGTTGATGTGGATATCCCGGGGGTGGCGGGCCCCTCTGTACCATATGGGGAGGATAGCTGGGATAAGCAGACGGTGGCGGAGGGTACTGTGCTGGATGGTGTTGGGCGGGTTCGTGAGGGGGTGGTACGATATAGGGAGACGGCGCGGGGGGAGGTTGTGAAGCATAGGTGGGAGGCTGAGGGTAGGCACTCTGGAGATTTCGATTTCCACGCGGACGATTGGTGAAGCATGCGAGACGGTAAGCGTGAGGGGGACATTCGTTTCGTCGGGGGAGCAAAAGGAAAAAAAAAAAAAGGCGAGGAGAGGTGGGTGGACACGACTTACGTGGGAAGAAGATCTGGGCGAGACGCCCACAGGGGGTGCGTTGGTGCGGGGGCGCTTCTGCGTTGACTCGGCTTCGCGGGGTGGATGAGGGGGCATCTGAGATGACAAAGGGAGGTTACCTCCGGCCTGACCGAATGGAGGTTCATGCCTCGGATGGTCGTGACTGTTCACGACGACAGGTGAATGTTGGGAGCGGTGCATCTGCATCGAGGAGGTCTGAGAGGGAGGAGGGGCCTGTCTGTTCCACTCATGGCGCTGGGGGGGTTGGTTAGGAGCAGATCCACGGTGTTCGGATTGTTGTATCGGGCCCGAAGGGGAAGATGTTGGATCGGGAGGCAATTGCGGTGGTGGATCATAGGAAAAGTTTAGGTCCCTAATAGACGGGAGACGAGTGGTGCCAAGTGAGCTTTGGTGAGCCTGAGCGGGCTGGTGTGGGAAGGCCATGGGAGGGTAAGGGAGGTGCGGAGGGGGGAGGCGGGAAACAAGTTGTTGATATCGTTGGGATCCACCTGACTAAAACTACCTAACGGACATCATTGTGGCTGCGTCAGTGATGGATTATTTGGCGTGGATTTGAAAAAAAAAATTCGAAAAGAAGGGGGGAGGACACGCACGATAAGGAGAGGAGGGTGATACGAAAGGTTGAAGGGGAAAGTGAGGAGGAGGGTGGGAGAGGAGAGAGGAGGAGAGGAGGAGGAAGAAAGGGAAAGAAAGGCACAGCAGTGGTTGAGGACGGGACCCCCCCCGAGAGCGGCGCATTTTGAAAGCGGTTGTCGCCCGTCAAGATCTTGGCGCCGCAGGAACGGAGTTTGAAAGATCTCTCTGATCGTCTTTCAATAATCACCTCTTTTACAACCTTTGACCATCCTCACCTGCCCGTGTTTTTCATTTCTTTCGGCCGATTTGTGTCTTGTTCCGATGCTTTTCCAGATCGGCGTCCTCTCGGCCCAACGAAATCTACCGAATCGGTGATCAGCTAATCTGTTGCCCGATATTCCCAGATCCTTTCTCGCCCGGCCACCTGCCGGCCCACCCGGCAGCCTGGCGCATTCACTCTTCTCGATATGGTCGGTCGTCCAACACCGTGTTCACCACTCGACCTCACCCCCGCCCACCACTTTCTCGTTTCTGCGCCGAGTTCCCCGCCCCGTCACACTCAAATCCGCGCGACGACCCTGCTTCCGTGCCTGGGTCCATTTATCATTATCGTCCATCCCCTTGCCAAATACACTGTCACCATGGGTAGACAGAACCTAGCTTGGATCAGAAGGCCCAAAGGCGCCCGTCCGCGGTCACAACGCCTGCTTTTCCTCTCCCCCCCCCCCCCATTGTACCGAGAGCTCCCTGTCTCTCTCTCGCACACGCACTTTCGCGCCGTTCATCCCAAGCCTGCCGCAAATCGACACATTCGCATTCACCGTGTCGGCGGTGTGTCAAAAAAAAGAAAGAAACCTACCGCGACAGTCTGTTCCATGGCCGCCCAGCTTTCGATCGATTCGGAGTCATTCCGATCGTCGGCTACCCGCGTCGTACGCAAGCCACTGTGGCTAAAGAGTGCGACAATTACTCGACTGTCTGCGGGACACGCTCCTCCCCGCCTGGATACATCGCGCCGGCGCTATCAACCGATGACACAGAATTCACTTACCTCGATGCTGCCCAAAAGGGCTTCGCGACAAGCTCAAGATACCCTCTTTGTTTTTTATTTCCATAGGCCCTTTCTCGCTTCCGACCCCGAACCCCCGCCCCCCCCCCCCCCCCCTCCCCACCTCTTCCACGTTTCTGCTGTTACAGCGTGTCCTATAAAACTAAAACGGTATTTCCTGTTGTCGTTTTTGAAAATGCGCGACCCCGAGCGAGGCAAGCGTGACCTGTGACCTTGTTCTATCTAAGGTGGTGGGCTGTGCGTGAGAACCGTTCCCTTTGTCCTGTCTCAGATGCATTGGCGCTGCTCGAGGTCTCGGCAACAACGAACGGCGTTCGCAGCTCACCAACGACAAAGAAGGACGATCGATGGAACAGAGTGGGGGAAACCCATGCGCGATAGATCCGCACCGATGATGACGGGGGGTCATTGCGGAGAAGAGGCGAGGCGACGAAATACAGTGCAGTTTGCAAGTTACCCGGTTAAACGGTTGCGGTGCGGCGGTCTGCAGGCGTGTCGTGTGTACCCAGCACCAGCACTCGGTACTCGGTGGAGACGTGATGCGATTGATGATGATGACCAACGGGCCAAATCTCGTGATGTCGGCTAAATTCCCATTGGGGGGGAGGGGAGCGGTCAACTTTTTTTTTTTTGAGTTTTCGACGTTTGTTTGCGCCAGCCTTGATTTGGGCTTCCCTTGGGCGGCGCGTGACGGAGGCGAGCGGACAGCAAAGCGTCCCCCCCCTCGCACCGCTTTTTTGCTTTTTCTTTTTCCTTTTCCAAGAGGCGCGGGTGCAAAAGAAGCGGGACATCCACATTCGGGTTCGGTAAGGCGAGAATCGATATTCATCGCGTCGCGCCAACCCCAACCCACCCACAACCGGGTAGTGAGCCGTGGACAAAAAACCGCGTGCCGTTTTTTTCATTTCTGCTTCTGATCGTTCTCATCATCTCCCTCATTTTGTTTCCGTTGTGGTCATGGAGTCGGCAAGGCAGAGAGCAGAGATACCCCTTACGACATTGGACCGAGACATCAGCACTCAGGGGGCCCACAACCCCAAATCAAACCCAAATATCATGATATCAGGGGGGAAGAGAGCCGCGCAGGTTCGAGCGACGAACGACGCCCCCGTAATTAAACTGGGTCTTCTTTCTTAGCCTACTGGGCTCTCCGCGGTCACAACAACAAGCGCTCTGAAAGACCGAAGCGTCGGCTCCGTTGTCGGCATCGATAGTCACCTGGACCCCTCCCGCTCGCGTTTCGTCGGCGAATATGTAGGTGCGGAAATCAATTCCTGTCACTTTGAATTTACTCAGCTTGCGCACCCACCCTGGGGTAAGAAATGATATCGGAGGAGGTGACGCAGTCGAGACATGACGTTGATTTATTCTTCCCCCAAATGGGGTTATCCTGTCTCCCTCTGTCCAGGCCATCCGTTCCACATCGTGGGACTTTGGCATGTTCGTCTCCGACACTCCGCGATGCTCGTTTATCCCATCACAGAGGCATGCCCCTCAACTCAGAGAGACGACCAAGGACGAGTGACGGAGAGCCATCAATATGTGGCGTCATCCGGCCTAGAGATGCACATTCTCAAAAGGACGGCTCGTAACCCTCGGCGCCCCCCGGAAGAGAGCTTGGCAACACCTGGACCCATGCATCAAAGCTCACGATCGGACAGCGGAACAAGCTGAAAGCTGAGGTGTTTGTTGGACGGAGAGATGGTCTCTTCGAAATGGCCGCCGGACAGAGTGATTGCGAAGAACCAGTCTTACGGAGAGGCGGTCCCGTAGAATGTTGATTTCGCGTCCTCGTTTAAGCACCCACTCATGTGTTGACGTTCGGGTGAGGGTGATTACATGTCATGTCTAACTTGGGGATCTTTGAGAGGCGCCGGTCCCGTGGCCCACACGACGTAGTCGATGAGGGGATAGAATTGACCATCAAGACATCTGAATTTCCGCCTAGATATACAGTTCAAAATGATCGAAGTGATATTTGAGGTTTGGTCTGTTGTGTTGTCGTGCCTGCAGATTTGTTACTGAGGGCGTTCCGGACAGCGCTTTCCAAACGCTCTTTTATGTCATGATCGAGTTTGCCGGTGGCCTCTTTGAAAGCGACGGGCGACGACGAGGCGAATATCAAAAGTTGGTTGAGGGCTTGAGTATGAAGAGTCGACGGCGTGTTCTGGTCCGGGTCAAGTAGCAGCGTCAACGTGGGCAGCAATACCCCCAACACGCGGACGCCTGTTCCCACGGTTTCGCATCAAATATTGTCAGCAAGATACGAGATGCAAAATCACTCACGCAGATCCTCGGGAATATTCACGAATAGGGTACCGAATGCCTTGATGATTTCGCCCAAGGCAGGCAAATGGCTCTGGACCGCTCCCTCGTCCGCGGTCATCCCAGCGACCTTGGCGACGTACTCGACCATGCCGGGCAGTAACATTCTGATACATTGGCGGAGCATGACACTGCCTGAGGCGGACGCGGTGATCAATGTCTTCGCGCAATGAGCTGCCGTCGACGCCATCTGGTCGATTGGGCATGTCAGTTAACCGACGGCACAAATGTAACTTACCTCATGGGCGTCCGATAACTTCTCTGCAATAAGGAAGCAACAACGACTTATCACCCCTTGCCCTACCTTGACGGAAGGAGGGATGACGGTGAGGATAAGGACCGCTGCCAAGAAGTTGTTCTTGACTTTGTTGGTCGAGATTGAGCCTTCCCGCCCTCTGATCGCGGGTGAGGATCGGCTGAAAATACTGGGGTATTACGTGGACTGACCTCATTTCGTCAATGTTCAGCAAACATGACGACAACAAGCCGTGGACTACCCGTTGGAAGAACTCTGTCACTTTGTCTGGTCCAGGGGTGAGCAGAGACTTCAACACTGAGAGTGTCGGCCCAACAAAATCAACCTCGGAGGTCTCGTCTCTCAGAAGGTCTGTCCTATGTTCAGCATACTAACGTGCGATCAATCGGCACACATACCACAGTACAGAGATATTGCCACGGCACGGACCTCTTCCTGGGTCTTGGCATCAAAGGACAAGCCGATGGACAACAACGTGTTGAAGGACGTGATGATAAGTGTGACCCGATCAGCAGGATTATACTGTTTATCTTTACTCCGATGTCAGAAACCTTCACCAGAGAGATTTGAGGAAGAAATCGTACGACTCGCCAGTCTGTCGGCACTAGGAATGGCATTCTTAAGTATATATGTGCAGACCCGCAGGCAAGCCATTGCCGGCGATGTAGGGCCATTCGAGCTATCCTCAGGTGTAAACATGGGGTCCGCCATCGCCAAGAAGGAACCACGAACGCATTACTCTCTTGGCCATGCTCGATCGCAAAGACGCGAATCACTTCCATGAGCTGAATTTGGAGAGCGGGAGGTTCGATCATAGCTATGCGATACCAAAAGTTGAGGAGTTCATCGAATATTGTTGGCTCAAGAAGCGCTCTTCCAGAATATTCTCGTCGAACAAGACACTTCATCGCCCGTAAGGCGATAAGAGATGTGTTACCGCTCGCCGCCGGGGAAGATTCAGAGTAGGGTGTTGATGCTGAGAGTGCCTCGTAGACTAGACCAAAGATAACGAAGAACATCGCGGTTGGCTCGGATCTTGCGCTAGGATCCTTTGAAGACGCTGCAGCCCCGTCGCCCATTCCTTCCATCGCCCCCAAAATCAATGGATCTTGCATCTCCATTGTAGTTGCCACGGCGTTTAACATTACGGGCCATGATTCGGCATAATACTGCCAAATGGATTGAGCGATGTTTTGTACGTACGTACAGTGAAAAGCGCCTTACGGGGAGCAGCATGTCCTTTCCGAGGCTAGCATATGCCGCGTCCAGGGGGGCCGAGGACGTATCTAAAATGGCTTCCGAGTCAGCCCGGACGCTAGCATAATCTCTCAACGCAGATATCCAGAGCGATGTCAGTGTCGGCTTATGCGGCGTAACGACCTCCTGAAGATACATCTGCTGAGAGCTTGCGGAAGTAAGTTGGGCCCATGCCGATAGTATTGCTATCCTAAGCATAGCGGACGCATTAGGACTGCCCTCCGCAGCGTCACCCAGAGAAAGTAAGGCGGTTCCTATGGGACGTCAGAGGGGCCAGGTGAGTGGAGAGGATCTTGCGTACCCTTACACTGCGCCAAAGCTGAGGTTAGTAGCTTATGAATCCGACCCATCCGATTGACATCCTTCACAACGCCACATCCGACGAATGCAGCGCAGGCACCTACAGCAGAGGCTAAGATCTCCGGTGTGGTATCTGACGTGAAAGCAGGAGTCAGGGCCGCCGTAATCGGGGCCTGATGTTGCTCGAGAAGCAGTGCGTTCTCGTAATCCGGGTCCGGGGTCAAGGCAAAGGTCTGCTCACGTCAAAAAGTCAGCCGCGTATCGGCAGCTGTCTAAGATTGGCTAACCTCAATCACGTCCTGGAGCACTATCAGTCCTTCTAGACGAATCTCCGTGACGTAAGCAGTCGATGCCGTAAATGCCATCTTGATGAGGTCGGGGACTCGTGAGACCAGCAGCCCGGAAATGGGCAATCCCAAGCTCCTAGCGTAAGCAACATCGAGCTGTTCTCTTCGCCCAGACCTAGCAATGGTGATGCAAATGTCGTGTAGGCATTGCAATGCGAAAAGCTGGGTTCGCCAACGAGACGTGGGGCGATTTTGGGCCCCCAGAGTAGAATCGGTAGACATACCAACGCTGAGTGATTCACCCTCGTCATCGAATCCGGTCCCGCGAGACTTTGTCGCGGACTCAGTCGCGTTCTGTGATGCCGTCGTTGTTGACATTATCTTCTGGCACAGGTCTATCCATGCTGAGGGGTTGTACGCCACGGTCTGCTTCATCCAACTTGATATGACATTGCGTACACCTTCAATAGATGGATCCCCGTCTAGCATCGCGAAAAGCTCTTCTACTAGCTGATCTCCTCCCACCCTGGATATTAGTAAAGCATCCTTCTGGACGAGTTGATATAGTGCATGAATGGAAGCGAGCTTCAATGGACGCCGGGAAGAGTTTAGGTGGGTTCGAAACTGCGTAACTAATTCGGGAACATCAATATGCTCTGGCGCAAACATGAGGAAATGCTGGATGCAACGAATAGCCTCCACCCGGATGCCTTCGTCTTCTTCGCTCGCAAGGCGTCGCACAATATCGAGGATCAGCGTACGGGTCCGTGTTGACTCTTGAATATCGGGCCCCAAGATCGTAATGACGGCATCGATAATCTGGCACACCGCTTGGTATGCAGGTAAATCGCCACTGATATTTGAATTCGCCAGAGTTCCCCCTTCCAACTCATGGGATGGTGAAACGTAGACCTTGAACAGCACCCCTAACGTGCTGGAAACATACGGTGCATAAGTAAGGCTGGCGGCATTGACGACCCGAGAGAGCGAATGCAGAGCCCAGTAGTGTACGACAGGATGTGCATCTTTGCTCAATGACATGAGGATGTTGACTGTCGTCTTCAATAAAGGTCCCGCAGCAAGACTCCCAACGTGATCGTAAATCGCTCCTAATGCCAGCGCGCAACCCGCTCGCGCCTGCGGATCCCGATTGTTAACAACGAGATCGACCAAGGTCTTCATAAGGGTGGACAAAAACTGGCTATCGGCGAGACTCGCAAGGCGTCCCAGCGCCTCACTACAAGCAGAACGCAAGATCGGGTCACCATCAATCAACCCATCCTGCCATAGGTGTCTCAGAACTGGACTGTCATGTGATGCATAAACCTACCTTCAGAAATGACGACAGCGGCGTGGTAACGGCTGTACTCCCGAACACTTCACGCTCGTGTTTCGACAGCGATGCCATGGCTTGCCGGATCGCTAACAGGATAGCGATAGTGGCGTTGACTTGTACGGCTGCCTTTCTTCCTACATTCTTGTCATACTTCGGGGCTTTCACGGAATCGATCATGAAGGCAAGAAGGCGGGCTGCAGAGGACGAGTCCTGCAGAGGCAGCAGGCACGCGAACAAGACCAATGCTGCATCAACTACCTGGGTCAGTGGTGGAACAAATTCTGGCCAGAACGACTCCGAAGTGAGATCGAGCGATTGGCAAATCGACAGCGGGTCGTGTTCAGCGGATCGGAGGATTGGCATACGCAGCTTGCATACCCTTCATCAGACTAACTTCACTAGTCATTGCGCAAAAGTAACCTTCTTACCATGTCATCGAGTGACGCCTCAACCGAATCCCTATTCAATCTATACTTGCCAAACGACGGGGCTCCCATGTTGTCGGAGGCGGGTGAGGCGTTCTCGAATACTTCAACTCCCGTGACACCATACGCGTAACCATCTAGCGTCGCCCACAAAGACGAGAATGATCCGGAGGATGACGCTATCGCCGCCTGTACTGTGCTGCCCGCGAACCCTTCCACACTTGCCACCAGCGAAATCACAGACTGCAACAACGTCGTTTGAGTCGCTTCAGGAACGCTGGTAGTTCCCAAGACGGTGAAACACTGGAACACTCTTCGCCGGAGGAGTGCCTCTCGTGTGCGAAGAGTTGGTCCCTCCGACGCCATACTTGGGAGACGTGGATTTTCTGGTCCTGCGAGTGGGTCCTCAACATGCGGTGCCTGTGCGGCATACGCGTTAGCGAAAAGGAAGGCATTGCTGAGTAAAGTGGTGAGGCGGCGGGCGACATCCAGTGTCACAAGGATGGGGGAATTGTTTCGCAGGAACGCGAGTATTGCACCAAGCGCAGATTCGCGTACGTGCAGTAAGAATCCCCATTCTGCTGCTGTGCGTGCAACAGTGTCCTTCGAGGGTGGTTTGGGTAGCGCGTTCCGCCAAAGGACAAGGAGCTGCGGCAAGTGGGCCCGCACGAAGTTCGGGCCAAGGGTCATGAGCGCAGCAATGCACGTCCAAGCGGTCTCTACTTCTACACCTGCCAGTTCAACCGTGTGTTCGCCTGTGCGCTTCAGCAGCGTGATTGCCATGTCGAGAACTTTGGCACTGATGTCGTATGACACATAGAGTGGTTTCTCGGGAATAACCGTCACAAGTGCGGCAAGGCCGTAGGCATGGCCCAAAGCGCGGGATGTTAAATCTGACGGCGCTGTTTGGGTCTGAGACTGGCTAGTGAGGATGTTGATATCGCGCTGAAGGAGCTCAACGGCGTTGATCACAATCTTGCTAAGGCGCAGCGGCGCAGAGAAACAGAAGATGCGTAAGGACCACGCAGTGTGGATGCGAACGGTATGGCTTGGATGGGCAAGGAGTGTAATCAGTGGTTCCGTGAGAGCCTCCTGTTACGACACAAGGTAAGAGCGTGCTCAAGTCACAGTACCGTCTCTCGTACCTGAACTGGAGGAGGCGCGTTCCCGAGCTGTTGCAGGAGACCGGAAACCTCCCGTAGTACGGTGGTAAGAACATGAGTGCCTGGCGCTTGTGACCCAGGCATCAAGGCGGGCCACCTCTTTAGATAAACCTTCGACAATTCTTGAATGGCAGCTATCTGGGATTGCTCGCTCAGCATGCGCACACCGATCAGGTCTCGGAGGAGGATGCCGACGAGACGGCGGACAAAGAGCACTTCGTAGCGCGTTGCGACGTTGCGGGGAGCATCAACCACTTCTGACATGAGATGCTGTACGATAGTCCCATAGTTTGTCTCAACGAACGTTGGTCCCAACGTGGTGAATAGTGCAGCATAGAGGTCAAAAATCCCAACACGTGTCCTGTGAGTTGTCTGCGGCTTGTTAAAATGCACGGAGAGTTGATGCAACATTTCACTAAGCGTCAAGATAGTCTTAGTTTCTCCAGCCGGCGGTGCAATAGGCGCAGGGTCATCATCTTCCTCATGTTCTCCTTTATGTTTCTTTGAGGGATCCTGAGCAGTAATGATGGCTGGGGCTTGGGATGAGGAGAGAACAAGGCCAACAAGTTGTGCGAGGGAGTGACGGGTGATTTGATCGGCAGTGTCGAGAGACTTCACACACAGCGAGACTACAGACTCTATTTCTGAGGCGGTCCAATCCCCACCAGGCAGGGGATACATAACCATGAGAACCTAAACAGTGAGGAATGGCGATGTGTAAGATCGATGACAAAATTACCTCGCAAGCAGCACGCCTGACTGGAAAGGACTTGTCGTTGAGGGCAGATTTCATTTGCTTAATGATGTCCTTTGTTACTGTCTCCGTCGCGGCACGTCGTGCTTTCGAAAGAGATTTTCGTAGAGCAATGATGGCATGATAGCGAAGTGGGATGGGCTAGAGGCGAGTCAGAGTTAATGATGGTGGGCTTGAAATGAGACTTGCACTTGATGATTTATAAGTCTTGATCGAGACCGTGGCGATCTCCGTCATAAAAGACATGACCTTTTCGAATCGCAATTAATGGAGTCGATTTAGTCGGTGAGAAATGCATACTTGTGTTCCAAATGTACCCATTAGCTGACCGAATGCAGTATAATGACGCTCTGGCACACAAGGATTAATGGAAGCTGTTAGGGAATTGGGGCCTGAATCTTACATCTTATGTTGGTCTCTGTCCGCTGGGGCTTTGAAATCGCTTGCCACCTTCAGAAAGGCAATAAGAGTATCAAACATATTCTTCGAATCCCCCGCGCGTGTACAATATTAAGAAACAACTCGCGACCAGATTGCGCAGGGCACGCCCAGGGACGGGGAAGGACTCGCGAGAAGAAACAACGCGGACTAGATTTGCTTCGATGTCTTTCTGGGCAGCCTTGATGTCACTCTGTGAGACAATAATCAGGAAAGTAACAGTATGAGTAAGGTATTGACCCACGGGTGAAGAAGATTTCAAGAATCTCTCCACGGATGCCAACCACGCGAAAAGATACACCGCCCCGCCCTCGCCAGATAGTTGGGACTGCGGAGAACATGAAAGACATGGCCATTGCAAGAAAATGGTCAGAGACACACCTCATCAATGGACTTGTTTTCGAGGGAGAATTCCACGAGAAATGGTTCCATGTAATGAAAAGAATTAATAAAGTGCGAGTTGCCAGTGCGAAGCCTTGATTCGGATGGATCACGTGCCAGGAGGGATGTAAGCCGAATACAGCAGTGCCACGTTGAAGCTGCTTGTCAACCATGCGCTTCCCATCTCTTACCTTCTTATTCCCAACTATCACCACTCGACATGACTCGCATCTCATATACACCACAAGGAAGCGCCCGATGATGGTCAACAGTGGGAGGACCTGCCGGATGACGAATGGTCACGCCCTTCCAGGTCATTGTCCACCTCTCCCTCCAGCTCGTTCAGAGGTAGCCCCAGTTCCGTTACGTATACGGAGGACTACGAAGCAGCGCGCTCTGATAGCAACGAGCTCTCCGTCAAAGTACACTCATAACGGCTTTCGTAACACCATCCGGGCACGTCGCGAGCGCGATTTCGTCGTTGATCTTCCTCCCCAAGAGCTACCGAATGCTCCAGGAGCAGTGCGTGGCTCCACAACAAATCCCCTTCTTCAGGACCCAATGAGTAACCGTATCTCAAATCGTATTCCTGCTATCGATCTGCCTCAACAGGCAATTGGTATTTCACTCCCGCAACGCAGTCCCGTTGGATTGTCTCCCAGAGAACCAGTCGGCACTACTAGCCCAAAAGTGGTCAATATGCTGCGTACATCGCTCATACATGTTATGTATTACATCGCAGAGGTGTCCGGCACGGTCGTACGGATGACGAAGTTCCCTATTTCGATCACCCTCGCTGCTCTCGTCTGCGCATATGGCCTTGCTATTATGTCAGGGGCCATCGGATCCGCCTTGAGGCCGATGTGCTCCATTCCAGTCGTTTCACTCCTCTGTCCCGCTTCATCTGGACCTCCTAGCCCTCCGACTCCCGGTCGTACCCCTCAGTGGGCTGATTTTCCCAGCCTCTTGAACGTGGAACGCAAGTCTTTCGAGTCCTTGCTCGACGAGGCGGTTGTGGGTCCAGGTCTTGCTATCGAAATAAAGAAGGCAGAAATGGCAACAAGTGATCTCGTGACGGTCGTGCGAGTTAGCAAGCTGAATAGCCGCGAAATCCTCGCAGACTCGCTGAGCGAGTTTGTCAAGGATGCGCGCAAAGTTGGCCGTGGACTGACGCGCTTCAGCTCCAAAGTGGGGGGTGCCATAGACAAGTATGCCCATCGAACCTTCTGTGTTAGCCATGACCGCTGATCGGTAGTTGAAGCATTATTGCTGTCAACGACTATGCCCTTCAATGCATTGAAGCCGCCAACTCCAAGTCCTCGGGGCTCTCGCTCAGGCGGATATGGGGTCGCCGCTCCAAAGTCGACAAACGAGCCGTTACCCAAGCTTTTACTGAAGCGATGGATACGCTTTCAGCCAATATGCAACGTCTCATCTTGGAGGCCCAGGTTTCCAATTCAGATCTAGACAAACTCGAAGAGCACCTAAATTCTATCTACGATGTCGTTTCTCGTGAAGACTCTTCAATCGCCACGGCCAAAGAAGAACTCCTTGCGCAGCTATGGACAAAATTAGGGTTCAATCACCACGAGCTCAAAGGAATGGACAACCGACTCGCGTTGCTCAGAGGCATAGACGAGTACCGTAAGCGTGCGCGCGCTCATGTAAAGGCGGCGTTACACACTCTAGAGACGATGGAGGGTGATATGGAAGACCTTCGCGAGCGCGTCACTGCGCCCCAGCTCGTCGGTGATGCCATACCATTAGATGTGCATATGAAGAGCCTTAGGAGTGGAATTGAGAGGTTGAAGGGACGGCGGACGGGTGCAAAGCGATTAGAGGAGGAAATCATAAATCGGATAATGGGTTCTGTGGACTCGGACGGGGTCAAAGTCACCCGTACGTCGTAGAGTCGTAGATTCACGAAACAATCCCAAGTTATTGCCTGTCGTGGTTTCCCTTGTCGGTCCTGTTTAGGTATCGTCGGAAAATCGGGAAGTTCATCATAATGTAACTCATATATAACTTACATAGCATGACTCATAGCAATATTATAAAAACCTTATTATTGTAATGGGTAAGTGACCCTTGCAGAGCACACTCCCAGCTTTTACCGTGGGAAATCCGCACCTGGTCATACACGAGGGGGCGGGCCGGGAGTGGCGTGGCGGGGGGATTTGAAATAAAGATCGATCATCTAGAGAGCGAGACAATAAGATATGCACGGAGGAGCCCCGTATTGTCTTTTTCTTCTCTCCTCTTAACCCTCTCCCTTTCTCCCACCGCTTTCCCTCCGTTCTCTTCGCCTTTCCTCTCCGTGCAAATCGTTCCTCCTCCGACCTCGTTCCATCTACTTGGTGCTGATCGGCGTCGCTCCCCCCGCGCGCCTGTCCTTTGAGTACATCACCGAGTTGATTTCGTTCGTTCGCCCCTCTTCACCCCCCCCCCCCCCTCTCTCTCTGACACGTTGCCTTGCAGACAATCGTTGATTAAAATACACCATAAGCATGGACCGCCCCAATATTCCTGTGCGTCGGCACTGCCATCACTCTCCCTTCCGAGATTTACAGGCTTTTCAGCGCCATACAGTCGGGACTCATGACAACGGACCGTTGAGCCAGGAAGTAAGTCGGGATGCCGGGGAGGGGAGGGGGGAAGGGAAGGTATGATATGCTGACCACTTTCACAGTATTACAAACGGGCAGTATATCAGTCAGCGCCTCGTTGCTTTGAAGTCGACAGCCTTCCGCCTAGGAAATTTGGTCCGTTCTCACCACTCACCCCAGCGGCGGTATCTGACCAGGATGTTAGGGAGATCATATCGTTTCGGCCTGCGAATATATCCTATACTCGGTGACAGGGTATCTACCTCTAGCGAGGGTACCACCTCGGATTCCACCTCGGATTATGAGATATGGCGGAGCTGGGATGACTGTTTGTGGTTTCAAGACTCACTGGAGCTTCGCTATGGTGTCCTTTCCCGTGAGAAGCGACATCGTCTTCAGGCAGGGAAAGGTGTCAAGAAGAACGGCATGTATATCCACGATCGTGCATCTTCCTTCGAGTCTCTCCCACCTGGACCTGATCCAAGATCCGTAGCGAAGAGCATTCACGGATATCTACCCAAACTCACCAAACGTGGAACCTTTTTTCGCGCTTCTCAAGAAACCGTGGTCCAGCGTAGGATGGAACTTGATGCTTTTCTCGAAGCATTCTTGAGAAAGGATGTACCAACGCTCATCCAGGAGCTTCGGCAGGACCGTGTCATCTTGGACTTTTTTGGCTACTGGCGACGCGATCATGACTTAGCGACCAAGATGAGCGCCCAACAACCGGCAATAGCACCAGGCGATAGCGTCGGCACTAGAAGTTTATCTTCCTTCTTTTCCGGGTCTATCGTCTCTTTCCCCGCCCCTCATACCCCCCTGTCTCCTGCCTCCTCATCTTCAATGCGGTCCGCCTCTCTACCTCAGCCGTCGCCACACAGCCGATCCCATAGTTCCTTTGTCTGACGCAGGTTCCACGTTCTCGGATTCGACAATATACCCTCAATCCGCTCCTGCGCGTACTACTTTCCCGGACAGTGTGGCTTCTGAAGACGGGTATCCTACACACGGACGGAAGATCTCGACTTCGTCCTCAAACCCATCATCCCCATCCGTGGCATCTTCTAGGACATTCACTTCGCGTAACCGAGCTAGTTCGCACGGATCAAAGTCCTCGTCCCCACGGTCAGAGACTTTCAATGTCACATCGGACTTTCCACTTTTTCTGTCTAGCTCAACTCGCGATTTGCTTCCCTCCTCTCGTTCTCCTCACTCGCCAACTTATGCGACCCCAGCATTAGGGACTCTTCCAGAGGATTGTGAGCTTGGTCCATCTGTTCCCATCTTACCTTCACCAATTCCCCGCGCTCGGAAAGACCGCCATGTAAATGTTGACCGCGCCAACCGCCATTGTGTCGTATGGAAAGATGCCGACGATGCCTCCTCCAACGAAGGTGATGATCCTGAACGGGAACTCCGGACACCGGTAGATGGCGCTGACCTCCACGTCGCTGTGGCTAAATCGACCTCTAACTCCTCGATGTCATCGAGCCTTGCTTCGTCTAATCTCTCTTCACCAAGCCGCTGTCCATGCTCGAGCACTTCCTCAGAGTGCACGCGGGTATACTCAGTTCACTCCGATGATTCGCATGTCGAGATCGAGTTCCCATACATGGCCAGTACTGACACATTCTCTGAGTCCGAGTGTTCCATTTTCACACCAAGAATGACTGGTCGTAGCTCAACGTTGCCTCGTTCATTTTCTGCCCGTCGGCGCAGTCTTTCTCAGCCTCTTGCATATGCCGCGCTCGTGCCCACTGACGTGGATGAAACCCAGTCTGTCATTGGGGAAGGGGAAGACACTATGGATGCTTACTTCGGTGGTACAATACCCTTTTATTCCCCGAATGAGGAGGATTTCCCTGCCTACTGCGATACCGTCCCGGATGATTCAGTCCTCGATGTTCCCCTTGACTCATCGGACTCGCCGATTGAGGCAAACTTCCCGATACCCCGGCAGAAGAACGTATACATCGACGGACCACCCGGCTCATTTCATCACCTTCACTCCCCGCCACGGTCACCCAGTGTAGCCTCCGACGGTGTCCTCGTTGTGAAAGCAGTGCTGGACGACACGATTGTCATGTTCCGTGTCCACTGCGATGTGTCGTTCGTGGAGCTACGCCAGCTAGTGCAGGAGAAATTTGCTCGCAGCGAAGGTGTGCCGCTTCGCGGTGGTGCGGTCGCGTTGGAATATGTCCCTCCCCTCGTGAACGAGGGCGGGAAACGCGTGAGCTCGATGAGCTCGGCGAGTACGTCAAGCGCAGATTGGGCTCGTGCGCTTCCGTTGCGGGATGAGGAGGAATGGACGACAGCTGTCGCGAACTGCGGCCCGAAGATCTCCCTTCGAGCGACCAACTCCACCTCGTGACGAGACACCCAAAAAAAACATGCGACTGGCGCGGAAGAGACCAGTCAAACTGCTCCTTCGTCGAATGCTGCCTCTCCAGCTCTCCCGTCTTTCCGTCGTCGTGCGCGCTCTATGGCTCCATACCCCTTCCTTTGTATCTCAGTCTCAACAATTCGTATCAGGGATCCCCACTTCGCTTTCCTCCCATGTGTTTTTTTTTTTTTTTTTCCTCAATTAATTTTCTGGAACAACTTCTTTGGGGAATTGTGGACCAAGGATCGATTCTTTATTTGCATCCACGTATATTGTTTTTTCCGCACTCGACTTTTTTTTTTTTCCCTTCATTTTTCAACTCTCAAGTTGTGGGTGGAATTTCGGATTGTGGAGTTTACTTTTGTTCGATCAGTCCTTTCCTGTCTTTCGTAACGCCGTGTTAACCTTTGATTCCATACACTACTTTCGCCATTGCTGTTTTGTCTTATTGTGAACGCCCCCCACGCGTACTACTGACCTTTTCGTCGCGGTGCGGGTCCAATGCAATTTTTTTTTTTTACGCTTGCCATCTCGCCAGATCGGCATCAGCTTAAACCTCCCCCTTCCTGGGTAGACGGTCACGTGGTAGAACTTGGAGGTCGATCGACGAGATCGGCACTGCCAAGCTGCCGTCGACTAATTGAAGTGAACACGAAGCTGAGACAAATGATAAACTTTCTAGCTATTGTGAGTATAGTGCGGCTGCAATGCGATGCAATGTCACATCCACGATCGGGACGGACATGGATATCAGATGATGCAAACGAGAGATCGATGAGTTATGCGTAAGAGTGAGGCAAGTCGTGACGAGAATGCAAGTGGATCGCCAACCCCTCGCCTGCCTGCCCGATTGACCGTCATCATTAGAATGATACACAGACTTGAGAGAGAGAGAGAGAGAGAGAGAGAGAGAAATGGAAGCAATTCCGAAAACAAACGTGGCGGTCGAAATCCAGAAAAGCGCTCTGCCTCTGGCCTACCCCTCCCGCAGAGGAGGAGGAAAGAAATAGATCAGTACGAAAGGATCGCGATGATGGCGAAACGAGACCAAAAAAAAAAAAAAAAAAAAAAAGAGAGAGAGAGAAAGAACAGAACAGAAACATGAAATGCATCGAGAAACGGAAGACAACAAGGATGAAGCCCCACGAGATCTAGGACTCCCGGGCCCTCGGGAGGATCTCCCTCTCAGACGACGAGGCGCACGGCAGTCGGTGGAGGCGGATGCGAGAGCGGAAGCGGAAGGCCGACGACGGACGTGCGGCCGCAAGAGGGCGACGGAGCAGCAGGAGTGGCAGCAGCAGGAGCGCCGCCCGCGCCGGCGACGGCAGGCACCGTCGGACACGCTTCTTCTTCTTCCTCTTCGCCCCGTCCTTGTTCCTTCTCCTCTTCCTCCTTCCGCCTCTGCAGAGGAGGAGGCCACGGCACGCCAGGCGCGTCGAGCTCCCCGCGCAGCCAGCGCGCGCGCCGCTCGGCGCGGCCTTCCAACCACGGGCCCGCATTCGAAAGCGCGCAGCAGCCTCGGTCGTCGCCGTTCCCGACGACGGAATCCCCGTCGTCGCTGCCATGGTCGCCCTCGCACGTGGTGGCGGCCGCGCCCGCCGCCCATGTGCAGGTGCAGGTGCAGGTGCAGGTGCCTCCGAGCGCGACGGGGAGATTTTCCGGAGAGACGAGGTCGAGGAGCAGCGCCGTGTGCTGGTCGGGATGATTCGCGCCGAGGATGGTGATCTTGTCGATCGTGCGCGGGGCGAGCCACGGCTTGACCATGCTCCAGATCGCCGTGAAGGATGCCGGCGCGTTGATGATGATCAGCTGGCCCATGCTACAATACGACGAGCGGTCGGATGCGTTACAGCGTGAATGAGGCCCCAGGTGAGGGGGTAGGCGAGCGCGGGGGACGTACGTTTCGGGAAAGTAGTTTTGGGAGACGTCGAAGAAGCGCCGCGCGATGGACTTGAATGCCCAGAACTGGGAGAGCCCGAAGCCCCTGAGGTCGACGATGACGAGTGCCTGGCGTATCGGCCGACCGGCGGCGGCGGACGCGGCTGGAAGGACCTCGGCGAGAAGAGCCTCGATGTTGACGAGGACGGTACGCCAGTGCTCCTGGGGCGTGATGTGTTGGTAGAGCCGCTTGGGGCTTATCGCCCCGAAGCTTTGGATGTGTATCGGACGGCCGAGCTATTAGCGATGGGACGGGAGAACAGAGGTCGGCGCTCTCGGAGGAAGTAGAAGAGAATCGGTACGGTGTAATTTACCTTGTCAGTCTGAAGGCGTGTGAGCGCACCTGTGAATGCCTCCGGATGGCGCATGACGACGTGCGTACCTTGTGGAAGCCCATTGGCCAGCTCTCAAACACTCCCTCGCGCCCCGGAAACTGTGTGGAGAAACGACGGAGGTCAGACGTGTTATACGGAGAACGCTCTCGAGGGAAAACGGGGGGTGTCGCAAAGAGGGAAGGGCGCACTGCGCACATCGAAAGGGTCTATCTGCCGGTATAGCTCCTCGATGCCCACGTCCTCCACGGTGCGTCGCCAGTGGATGCAATCGAGGATCATCTGCTTCGCCTGGGACGCACTGTACCCGCGAGCCTTCAAGAAGCGCCTGTTTTGTTTGTTGCGTCGCGGATGGGGAACGGGTGACGGGAAGAATGTTAATATAACATAAAGAAGGGAGCTGAGCTGAGAGGGACGGGGACGAACGTTAGCGTGTGGTCGTCCTTCGGCATCGCGCTCTCCGCGAAAGCGGGCTCGTTCTGCAGCTCGAGTCGCAACACGTCCAGTGGCTGATACACGGAGCAGAGACTGGACGCATCTACGGCGTCCGAGTCCATGATCGATGGCGGTGGGTGAGTGCAAGGCGTCACGCCGTTCCGTAAGGGTGTTTAATGTAATTCAAAATGTCGTACGACGGATGCGTTGGTGGGATTTGAGCCAAGGACGGCGGTCGGGAACGATATGGGGCGTGCTATGGGCGAGCGTAAAGGATTTTATCGTTCATTACCACGCAACACGCCGGTCAAGAGTGTGGAGGCTCCGACAGACAGATCCACATGGGAAAGAGAGATAAGGTCGATCTCGACCTGGACCTCGCGCAGGACACGATGCATCACAACGCATTTCCGACTTCAACTCCTCCGTTCTATATTTCCCTGCCAGCCCTCATCGCGAGGAGGCACTGATACGGTAGTACAACACCATTATCGCGAGCGCGTACTGTTCAAACTGCTCCTTGGACATGAACAGCACACCTTGGGAGAGCACGGCTTTCAGGATCTGGGCACCCATGCCCTTCAACAAGACACGTTAACAAAATAGCCACGGATGATGTGAGCGGTACAACGTACCTTGTACCAGCCCAGGAATCCTTCCGTCCTCAGAACGCGCCCCAGGATCTCAACTGCGCCCTCATTCTGTCGATGCCCCGCACTCCCGTGTTCAGGTCGCGGGAGAGTATCATCCTCATTCCGTTCCGCGTCCTTCTTGCGCGTTTGGATACGAACCTTGGCCATAATGTACGGATACGTCACCTACACGCACACACGCACAAAAACAACGCGTGAATAGGAGGAATGACGAACAGACGCTTACCACCGTCGCAAGCGACTTGCTGGTCGCGCCGAGGGCAAACGCCAAGGCAGGGCCGAGACTAGGTGTTCGCATTGCCCGCGCGCTCCCGCGCTGCCAGCACCGCTCCCTTCATGCGCTCGAACACGCCGTACGTGATCGCCGGGTTGACGGTGAGCACGAGACCCGGCCTGAGGCCGAGCCAGAGGCCGGTCACGCCCTCCTCTTGCACGATCTCCCGCGCGACGGTCCAGAAAGAGCCGTCGTGCTCCTCTTCCTTCGTCCCGTCCTCCCCGGACTTTCCCTTCCCCTTGTCCGTCACTTTACCCTTGGAACACGCCGAGCTGCTGGCGCGTGGCGATGACCGACACCGGGATGGTGAAGATCTGCGCGAGCGCGCCGGCGATTGCGCCCAGTGCGAGCTCGGCAACGGTCGAGAGGGCACGGCGGGTGAGCCTGGTGGGCGGCGCGCGGCGAGGCGTTTCAGGTATGACGTGCGGACGAAGGAGTAGAAGAAGAAATAGGCGTATTCTTTTTTTTTTTTTTTGTTTTATTGGCGTTCATAAACGGAGGGACGAGAAAATAGAATCGACGCACGCATGGAGAAGGTGTTGAGCATGGTCGCGCCGAAACCGCGATATAAGCCTGCGATGCCCTCCTCCTTCACGATGCGCCTGAGCAACGCGCGCACCGAGCGTCCGTTGGTGGAGTCGGCCTGGATCCTGGTCTTTACTCTGCTCGCACGATCAGCAGGGCAAAGCCCGGGAGCGGCGCTGTGCAACTCACGTATCGAGAGGGTAGACAACCCTGCGGGGCAAAAAGGACTCATTCAGTTCAGAGCGTCTGTGATCTGGACGACCTATACCCACGCATTACTGAAGCAGCCACCGAGGGCCCCTGCGAGAGCATATCCCAAGGGTGTGAGCTGCCTTGGGGATGCCTGCTTTGATTGTACGGACATGGGGAGTGGAAGTAGAGAGCGAGCATTCACATGTCAGCACCGGCCAAAAAACGGCCTGCCGAGTCTGCCTACTCGCAAGCACGATACTCATTCATCAACAGCAATAGCTCGAACCTATCGTCATATGTCCCCTTCGCACCTACCCCCTCTAACAATGCCACATCATCCTCTGGCACAGTCCAAAAGAATGATTCTTCCTTACGCCCAGCCACAAACAAAAATACCTCCCCATCCCCACCTGCATCAAACCGCTCCCAACTCCGGTTGTCCTCCGCACGCGCCCGCCAAAAAACAGGCACGAACGTG
The DNA here is from genome assembly GCA_025769875.1 of Russula earlei. Classification (NCBI taxonomy): domain Eukaryota; kingdom Fungi; phylum Basidiomycota; class Agaricomycetes; order Russulales; family Russulaceae; genus Russula; species Russula earlei. Next base: position 77,549 of record JAGFNK010000055.1, on the reverse strand, counting down.
AACCAGAGCCCAAATGCAGACCAAAAGGCTGTCTCTTTGGACAGAGATCGGATCTTGTACGACATTATCACTTTCGGACAAGTTCCCAGCGACGCTGACGACTGCGAAGGGGTGGTGAGATGCAACAAAGTGCGAAGCAGTGGCGCCAGCAGCTCAGGAAAGTACACCTATCGCCGTTACTTTCAATCCTGCGTGCTCGACACGCCGAGAGATGGGATAAGCTCTCGGACACACCAGATCGCTGCAAATGATATGGGAGATTGGCGTGAGACCAAGCTCGTCTCGTAACGCCCGCGCATGCGCCGTGCAGCCCCACGCCAGTGCTCGTACTTCGACCCCAGGGTACCCTCGCGCGTTGTTTTGGAGTAGCGGACAAACCTCTGGTAGATCCGTCAGCACGACGCGCGCGTACGGGTGGGCCGCGGCAAGAGCGAGACCCGCGGCGCCGGTACCCGCGCCAAGCTCCACCGCAACAGCTCTGGGCCCAAAGTCGATCCGTGGATCAAATTCGAATGCGTCAAGGTTGCGAACGTAAAGCATCAATACATAGGCCGCTTCCCTGTACAGCCTTTTCCGTTGGTGGAAGGTGACCGCAGGAGAAGGTGGAAGGCGTATACCAGATCCTGCCGGCAATGCCAAACTTCGCTATGGCCGAATCTTGGGCTTCTGCGCTGAGGAAGCCGCCGGGATCTTTCACATCAGCATCGAGAGCGAATCGGAAAGTAGGTGGGCAAGAGGAATGGAAGATGGAGAGGCCAGGAGGGAAGTTCGGATTCATCACAACATCGCAATAAGGCAGAAAGACTGGAACTGCTATTCGTGATGTTTGGCATTGTTTGGGGTCCATCGCATGAGCGTTTCAGTAGTGTCCATGGGTGAAGGAATCGTTGGTTGCCATTCTCAACGAAACCAGTTACGATGTTGTCATCTCTCCCCGTCGGAACTTCTTAGCCGGGCGGTATTTGCGAGCTTGGCGTGACTCCCGGCGCGTTCGACGTCGTTATCGCGACACGTTCTATGAGGAGTGGATCCGCGCCCGCGCGTGGACGCAAGGACGAAACCGGGTATTCGCGGCGTCAGAAAAGCGGTGTGCTGTGCCAGTGCGCGGAGACACATCTCACGAGACGTTTGAGACGGAGAAGAAAAGAAAAACACACTTGCCCTGCAGGCGAACCGCGGAAACGCGAAAGACTGCTTCGAACCCTTCCCTTCGGAATAAAGAGCTCCCCATGCACGCTAGGGCCTGCAACCGCGTCCCTGCCTGGATCCATGGGCTGCGGTGCCGGCTTCGTCCGGCCAGAACACACCCCTTGCCACGCTCGAGACGAACGTGTTGGTGTTCCACCGCAGGCCCCGCTCCTCGGATGCTTGCGAGCCGAGACGCGATCGTCCGTAGCAGGTGAGAATTGGGGCGCGATTGCGAGCAGGTCAAGCGCTTGCACGTCCGTGCCACGGAGGGCGAGGAGGAGAGAGGGACAGGCGAAGTGCTCGCGTTACGTCAACTGGCAGAAAGACGCACGTTCTGTTCACCCGTAAACCCGTGGTCACGAACGATTCGTTGTAATCGATGCACGCGGCGGCTCGCGCGCGCCGAGAACGTAGGAGGGAGCGGGAAGCTCTTCGGCGTCGTCTTTGGGACGGGAGCGACCGTCGCTTCGCGCGGGATGGCGATGGAGAACGGATACGGGTGCTGGCTAACGACTCTGGCCTTCGCGCGCAGACGTGGGGATCCACACTGGCTCGGTTTTGTCCAGGAGAAGCTCCTCCTCTTGGCCCACGGCCGTCGTCCCCGCTTGGATCTACCGTAGACGGGATGATGGCCCGTGTCAGAGGGGCGCGTGGCCGTTTGCGGACGGAGAGGACAGACAACTCGCTGGCGCAGAAAAACGACATGATGAAAATGCAGGTGCATAGTATGATTGTGAAAGCCATCCGTGGCCGTTCTTATCGCGGAGCTGAAGCATGGAGTGCCAGTCTGCAGACGTCTTGGAGTGTAACTATATTTCTGGCAGTTCCTCGTATGAGGGTGAATGGACCAAATGGGGCTGAATATGTACTCTCGATAATCAAGACACCAACGGCGACCGAGTAGTGCTGGTGGGATCATTCCCCAGATACTATTGATCAAGACACTGAATCTCGAAGCTCTGTCCTGAACGATTTACAGTAAGGCCGCATGGTGTATGTACTTCTGACCCATGCTGACGACACACAGAAAAGGCACCACAATTTAAAGCGTACGATATCATCACAACGCGTCATCCATCCAGCACAATACGAGGGCCAGCCCGAGGGGAGGGAAAGACAAAAAGATGCCTCCTGACGTATCCACATCACGCGACAACAAACGCAGAGTTCAGTGGAAAGAGTCACGAAGCCGTCGAGAGCTGACGCTCGAGTTGCGCACAAGTGACTCCTGTGACAGTGGTACCACATCTGGGGCGTTGCGCAATGCCAAAATGACCTCCTCTTCCAATAGCGGGCGACGCTTGATTTGTTCAGATGAATGCCGAGGGGTAGAGCACGATAGAATACTGCCAAGTGACGTGAGTTCTTTCAGAGGATGGGCACATGAAACCGGCGTACGTACCCGGACAGAACACTTTGTAAAGTCGAAACTCGGGAGGAGACGTCTGCCAGCGATGACTTCACCCCATAGTTTGATCTTGTGAGGAGAGCTGCATGGCGCCGGCCAGAAAACTGCGCGTGCCACGTCGAGCTTGCGCACGCTACCGGTGACACCACGTGTAACGAGCGTACGGACGAGTCGAACATCGATCGCATCGAGCTCAATGCGGGCAGGCTGAGCAGGATGTAAGTAAAAATATAATGGGATCGGTGTGCCCAGAGCAAACGACAGCTGTTCCAGATAAAGCACAGATAAGCACCTATCAATGTCGCAGCAAAGGGTCATACTGGGTGTGCGATTGATAGGTGTGCAGTTACTGTAACGTTGGGGACCAGTGTGTCCACGACTTCCAACGGAGGAAGCAGTTTCCATCCAGCAGGGTCAAGACTAGGGGGTGCCAGTGGCTTTCCCTCTAGATATGCCTGTTCCCGAAGGGCGGATGGACGTTCGGCTTTTGTTTCAGGAATATAGACGATATGTGTCATAAGACTACAAAAAGGTGAGGCATTGAGTAGGCAGGCAGAAAGGATTCTAAGACTTACGAATTGTCCACGGCGAACAATCCGCGACGCACTGTCACCACAATTTTGTAATCGATATATATAATTCCTTTCTCCTGAAATTTGGGCGGAAGAGGATAAACCATAGCCCAGTTGGACTCATCGACAGTCACGTCATCCGGAAGAACGAAACTGAATGGAAGAGAGAATTTGCCCGTCAGTTTTCCCGACGGCTGTCTTGTCAGAGTCTGGGACAATTCGAGAAAAGGCGTTGTTTCCTGGGTATGATGAGTTGTCTCGCCTGTGAGCTACTGGGCTATCAGAGGACCGCAAACTGTAAGAAAATCCCACGCAGACCTTCACTTTCACCTCGCGTATGGCTTCCGGTTTTGTGAGATCGAGCTCGACTGTGCCGGAGATGGCGTCCTTTCCCATGAACAAAGGAAGATGTTCTGACTTTGGAGAGCGGCTACTCATGAGAAGCGAAAGCCAGGGCCGATCATGTCCTTTTCCATTACCAACCGTAAGACAATAGCGGTGGTGGCTGCGTATGAACGAGGTAGGAGAGGGCAAACTCATCGAAGACGGAAAATGGCCGTGAGAGGGTGTTGATGCATCTATTTTGGGGAACACGAAGGGTGCTTCATGATCAGGAAAGCGCCGTACGCTTTCGTAGGGTTGGAAAAGAGAAGCTTGGCTGTCCATGGTCAAGGGGAATGGAGAGCAAGGTCGGTAGTGCGAGTACGGATCGCTTGGAGGGGCAGCGAAAATTATTGGGGATGCAGTTAAATGACAATATACGCGTGGGTAGATCAGACAATCAGGTACTACTAGTCTCGATTGCGGTGCGGGAGAGACTGAGTCCTGGGCATGAATTAAGTTTTGACAGCGGGGAGACAAGAATGGAACAGGCTTTCAGTGCTGGGCCTAGGCATCATGCGGACAACAGAGGCATGCGGACGACAGAAAAGCCGCGGGCGGATGGACGATTGAGTGATAGCAACGAGCGAGCGATAGGATGGAAGCGATCAAGACATGGCAACAGTGAGAAAACCACCACGAAGATGACCTGTAGACACCGTCATCCACGGCGAGCAAGACATGAGAGAGTCCGTCATATAATTACGTCCGAAAGCAGGGAAGCGAACAAAGCATCTCACCCTTGAGCGCTTGAGCTCCCGACTCAGACCCCCCGTTCCTGACCTACCATCACTCCGAACGGGATCTCCTGCGTGCGTTTAAACGCGTTCCACGTAAGTATTAACCTTCCATCTCGGGATCGTTCAACTCAATGGTGCGCTGGCACGCAGGATGTTTGCACAACAACCCGTGGGCGCCAATCCTCAGCCCGCCAACACCACTGGTCAGACAGGATACCCGAGTTCTCAATCGTCTTTCTTCTCTGGATTTGGTCAGCAGAGCCAACAACAGACCGGGTATGTCTCCCCGATCCAGCCTGGGTTGATGTTGATCATTCATCAGTTTCGGGTTCGTAAGCTTGTTGCAGTAGTCAGACCCTTCGTTGAGCGCGCCCCTAGGTTGTCAGCCACTCCTATGCAGCAGTTGACAGCACAATCTGGACAGCCGCTCTTCACAAAGTCCACAAAGTTCAACGACCTTCCCGACATTGTGAAGAAAACGTTTGAAGATATCGAGTATGCAATCTGTTCTTGTGCTCCCACCACATTTTCCAACTCGTTTCAGCACACATATCCAGGGGAGAGTCCAGATTAGCAAAGATCTTAAGCAACGAAAAGTCGGAGAAGAAGCAACCAAAGGTCAAGATCTGATCCGTGGAGTTCACAAGGTTGGCTGCTTCGCCTCGCACTATCTCATATGTTGAACCCTGTCGTTCAGGACCTCATCAACTGCCGTTACTGTTCTTCAAAACGATATCCTCAACACGCGTGATTTGAAAGCAAAAGTTGATCAGTCTGTGCAGGACACCATCGTTGGGGTGCACATCATCGACGGCTTCCGGAATCCCCACCACCATGGGGCCTATCTACGTAATCACGCAAACTTTCCTCTCGAGTACGTGCCTTTCTCCTAGCCAGGGTACTTTTCGGGGTGACATGACACCCCTGCAGGTTCTTCACGCGGATAACGGACCAAATGTGCAGGCGTCTGCAGTCTTATAAAGAAATCATGGAGGTGAGCTTCTCAGATTTACTTTGTTTCAGCGACCTCAGCCCTTCGTGCCTTTTTAGCAAGTTGAACGGAGGCTTACTTCCGCCGCGCAACAGACGCAACATACGCCACAGGGTAAGCACTATTGCTTCATAGGTCAACATCATTAAGGCCACCCGCAGCGATCTCTGCCACACTCGAGGCACAAAATGCTTCCTTTGTCGCTCTCGCGAACAAGACTGCGGCGTTGGACGCCGATTTGCAAAGGTTGAAGGCTCTGTACACTCAGCTCTGGCGTGCGAAAACAGGTAGCATGCGTGACCCATTCAATCAGCTTGACCGGGGGAGTGGTGGGGAATTTGGCGTAGAGAGTTTGTACGGTAAATAGACAGACCAGTAATGTGCCCCCCACCAACAAGTGCCCTTGATATGATATGTTTTACAACCGGATGCTGTGCCGATCAGAAGGTCCCGCAGCCCCGCAGCCCGTCTCGCGCCCATCAGCTCGCTATTGTTCCCAATATCTACGCACGTCCACGTCAAAAACTTCACGCGATACGCCATGGCAGCACCCTCCATCCACAACACCGACCACGTTTCCGGAGAACAGTATCGCTATGCCCTGACCAACTTTGTGCGATCGTCCTGCTCCTTTTTGCCAGACATCGCTGCTGACTTTCTCCCCTTACGGCCCCCGTCCAGGCGATCGCGCACCAGAAGGTCGAGGAACAACGAGCGCAGCTCGAAGAGCAGGAGCGGCAGATCGCACGGCTGCAGGAGCGCATCGCCGCGCTCGAAGGCTCGCCCTTCGCCGTCCAGCCCCTCTCGGGACCACGCGCGGCGGGCGGGAGCTCCGTCGATGACTTCTCCATCAAGGTACGCGCGCGATACCCCGACTCTGTCAAGACAAGACGATTGAAAAAAAAAAAAAAAAAAAAAAACCGCTCTTGCACCCACCCCCGTCCGCATTGTTGACTGATGACTCCACCCCCCCCCCCCCCTGCCACATCTCGCGCGCTCGCGTTCGCACCAGAACACGGCATCCCAACTCGAGCGCACGATAAACCGCTGGGCGGGAGAGGTGCTGCGCCTTTCCTCTGTGCCCGCCGCGGCGCTGCAGGACGCGGCGCTCGCGGATTTGGCGGCCGCGGGGGAGACCGCGCTGTTCACGGACGCGCGGCCGATGATGGTGCAGAGTTTGCTGCGACATGCGATGGCCGAGGCCATCTCGGAAGGCATCATCAATTGCCTCATCGTGACGAGCTCCGCAGAGGCCAACGTCCAGCTCACGCACATCCACGAGCACCTCTTTGCGCGTAAGTGTGGCCAATACCATTCCCCTCCCCCTCCCCCCTCCCCCGCAGCACGTATCGAACCGTACCCTTTTCCTCCCATTCCCCATTTTGCCAAATGTGTTTGTTTCCCTCCCCGATCCCCTGGTTTCCCCCAATTCCGCAGCCCGAGACCCTTCCTTCCCTCTTCCTCCAACCCCCACTTAATGATACGCGCCTTCCACCGTCCCGTCCCGGTCACCTTACATATCAAAAGCATCGAACGGGTTAACATGTCATCTCCCTTTCCCACAGGAGATCCGACCGTGGCGGCAGTCTGGCGACGCCAATCCTTCTCCGCCGCCGTGGAGAACGTCGCGCCGGAGATGACGCGAATGATATTCCAAGAGCACGTGCCATCGCTCGCCGCGCTGCTGGACAGCCCCGACGACCCGCTCGGGACGCGCGCCGTCCTCGAGGACGCCTACAGGTTCTCGCGCATGCTGCACGGCGCCCCCGCCGCCGCGGGCCCAGGCGCCGACGCGTTTTACCGCTCGTTCGTGCCCGAGCTCGCGAGCACGCTGTATCCGCGCCAGGTCGAGCTCGCCAAGCGCTGTCGTCGCTCCGAACGCGGCGAGCTCGATCGCGTGGGGGCCACCATTTTCCCAGGTCTCGTCAAGGTGTCGCGCACCCCGCCAGGGCCCGGGGTCGCCACAGGAGATACCACGCAGACCGTCGTACGCCGGGCGCAGGTCATTTGCGAATGTGCGCTGCAAGCGACGAGCTACCCTGCATCCGCGCCACCGCCACCGCCGCCAACAATGTAGACGGAGCCCTGGTCTTAGCGTCCTCATTGTTCCATTATCGAGTCTACTGTAGAAAATGAGAAGTCTCTCTTCTTAAAAGGATCGGGAGTCGCGGCGTTCAACGGGCAACGGGAGGCGGCAAATCAATCTATTGAGTGAATGTATCTACAACTCTTGAGCGACAAGCAACGACGCAAGAGTCGCCTGGGTGTGCAAAACCTGAGAAGGATTATTCGGCTGTTAGCGGCGCTCCGGTGACATCCGAAACGAATCAGTGGCGTACGTCTATTGCTTGCTGCACCTCCAGCCGCCGCCTTGCAGCGTCGAGCCAGTCCTTCAATAGAGTTCCCGCAGTTCCCCGCAGCTGGTTCAACTCGCGCGTGGCGCTGTCCAGGTCCTTCTCATTCAGGTGATACTCCGCGCGCGCGAGGACGCTCAGCACGTCGTTACCGGGCACGAGGCCGTGGCGGCGAAACGCGAACGCGGACAGCACGTGCGATGCGACATGCGCCAGCACGCCGGCGCCATCGTCCGGCACGAGCGCGACGCGCGAGACGGCGGGTGCGACGCTCGTTGTGAACCACGATGCGAGGTCAGCCAGAGGCTCGACCCCTACGTCTGGTGCGTCGCCCGCATCGAGCGCATCGAGAACGGCACCGACGACGGTGTCGTCCCGCGCCGCCGCCGCATGACGCAGCACACGCAGCTCGTCGCGGAACGGCCGCCGCACCGGCGCGTCGACGGCATTGTTGACGGCACGCAGGGCAGACCACAGCGCGTGGACGCGCAGGTTCTCGTCGAGGTAGGTCGAGTTGTCGAGCGCAACTCGCTCGAGACGCTTCATGTTTGCGGCCAGCTCATCGAGCTTGGCGAGGCGGCCGCCGCGCTCTTCTTCCACGCGGATCTTGATCTCGCGGATCCAGCGACGCTGGAGTTCGATCCCTTGTGCGACGACTTCCTCCTTCAGCCTAGGGGGGAAAGATTGGCATGATAATGCGATAACGGAAGGGGGACAGACCGTTCATTGATGATGTCGCTCTGAGTCCGTAATTCTTGCTCGAGCTTCTCGCGATACGCTTTGGCGAAGCGAGCTTTCTCCTCCTCAAGGAAAACATGGAAATCGGTCGCCTGACTCTCGAGCTTGTCTTGTGCCTGAAGCTCCAGCTCAAGCAACTTGAGAGTATACTCTCGAGTGTGCTCATCCAGCGACTGCTCCAACTTTACCTTCTCTGCTTCTCGCAGGAGTTCAAAGTTTTGAGCCAACTCAGATAGATCACTCTTGGCAACTTCGAGTACATCACGTGCTTTATTGGCAGCAGTAGGGTTTGCATTCACGAAGGATGCAAGCGAGTCAATTGTACCTGCAAGGTGGGTGAGAATTGGCTCGGAGGAGTGTAGTTCTTCGATCGCGGGTGCCACAAGTGGGAGTGGCTCTCCTTGCGCCAATAGTTTGGGAGGTTTGAAAGGGTCAGGCCGGGTGAAACCAGGTGGGGGCTCATGGCCAAGTGGGAGGGGGACGGTATAGACATTCTTCAATGGAACTTCTGTAGATTCTGTCTCACTAGAATCGGACGTCGCTTGGGGCTCCGAGATCTCCCGGGTAGTCGGAGTTGGCTGGTCATGTGCGTGGGTGATGGACGCCTCAGGCTGGGTGCTCGGCGGCTGTGACTTTTCGAACGGTTTGCCCTGAAGTGCCGCCTCTGCCTGCAGGACCAGCTCCTCGACACCATGCGTGAATTGAATACTTTGGGGCCTGGAAAGTTTGACGCTCTGGTCGTGATCCGCGTCAGGAGTTGACTTGATGTCAGTTTTGAGCGCATCAACCGCTTTTTGGACGCGTTCCTTGACCTCAGTGGCCTTCTTCTCTGCGGCTGCTTTTGATAGTTTTGCCTGGGAAGGGTCCTTAACCTTGGCCTTGACGGGGGTTTCATCAGCCGAGAAGCCCAATTGCTTGCGCACATATGAGTAAGCGCCCGAGACACCGTCATAGGTCTTCACGACAACATCGGCAATGGAGAGGTCATCCCAACCGTGGTCCTCTCCATATTGAAGAATCGCGGGAGCGAAGGGAACATGGTGCTGGAAGAAGGCATGGTAGGAGAGGTTGTTGAAGGCAACGAACGCGCTGCCGACGTAGAAGGTTGCGGTCGCGACGGTGGAATAGAATATGATCCTAGGAAGAATGCGCTTTCTCCCCTTCAAAAGGGTGGCGGCTGGATCGGTTGTTTCGGTCACGAGTCGCTGTGATGGGAAGGGAAGTCGCTTGAGCGCAGTAAGAGCGAGAAAAGGAAGTGCTCACTCGACGGGAAATACGAATAAGACCCTGATTTCCTTTAGAAGATGCCTGTCTCGCGACAGGCAAGACACGAAACATGCGGTTGAGAGGCGACCGTTACAGCGCTCAGCCCGACTCACCACTCTCTCTCGCCGTCGTCGTGGCCAGGTGAGCTTGCTTTACGGGTATTGCCGAGGTCAGGCATGCTGGTGTTTCTTCTCAACAGTCACAACCACATCTGACGTCTGGGCTGCATTGACTCATTCAAATCCCCATTCATGGATCCCAGGGGGTTGCGGGCGGAACGAAGTATCAAACTCTGACCACCTGCCCGAATCGGCCTTTGAAATTGGCTATGCTCTCGTCGTAGGCGGTGCGCTCCGCTTTCATAGTCTGCGCCCATTCCCTGGAATTTTTTTTTTTTTTCGCAATGGCTGTTCCAGGTTCTCAGCCATGGCAATACAGATGTGTTGTGTTGAACGGCGGTGTGTGTGAGGCGGATCTTCGAGCCGAATTCTCTCAGGTTGTCTCGGGCGCAGTTCCCAACAAAGAACAACAAGACAGTGGGCGGCTCTTCCCCTTCACTAATCCCCGTCACTCGTCCCTGATGTAATGAACGTGCGTCCATCAGGCGCTGTTATCTGTTATAAGCAAATTCTTTTCCCTCGTTATACTGTGTCACTCCTCTACCATGTCCCATCCCACTCCTATACCCCCCCAACGCACTAGTCTACCCTTTGGCCCCAAACCCCCATCAGGAGTTACTGCTCTGCTGCGAAGGTTCTCCGCCCCATCCCCATATACTGGTGGAAGTATTGTGATCGTCGAGGAACCTGCTGCGCAACCCGGCGTAAGTCTTACGGAGCCACCCGTCCGAGCCGAGGACGCTTCTTTACACTCCACCGTTCCTTTCAACACTGTGCACCAATACAACCTGCAGTCTCGTGGGAGAGACTATGCGTTCATTATCCTCAGAAGTCATGCAGCAAACGCCCGGGATCCCCCCCTGTTATATCTGGGAGAAGAACTTACAGGATCCGTGGTATTGTCTCTCAATGATCTGAGTGGTATGCAGAGCATGGATGTCGTGGTGAGTGGGTCTAGAAAGTGTAATGAACGCTCTTGAGCTGGTACTCGCAGCTGCAGATGTTCGAATCCGATCCTATTCGCCCATCGTTCGAGACCAAGCGCATCCTTTTATCGCAGCAGGTCGATCAATCCCATATTTCAGGCGGAATATTTCGTTGGCCCTTTGCCATTGCGTTCCCGACCGCTTCGGTTTCCTCCTCAAGCTCTTCAACAACTAGTTCGTCCCTTGGACACCAATCCCTCCATGCCAATGGTGCTGGCAGCGACCCAAAATTTCAGCTCGTGGTTACAATCTATCGTCATGGGCGTCTCACGCGGAATGTCGGGTTTGTGATCTCCATTCTTGTCATTAACGTCCTCTTACTGTGCCTCATCTTCAGGCTGAGGCAAAAAATTTATTATGTCCCTCCTCCAGACCCGTCGGACCCATCGTCCCCCCCATCTACTCTGGATGTTCTTCCCCACGACCACCCTGTGGACACATCATGGCCAGAGCAGAAGCTCCCAGCTGTACTCGTAAGTGGCGTCATGTTCGGTCAGGTCCATGTTGAGGTAGAATGCAGGGTGAGCCACAAATTAAATCATGCCGACTCTACGACTTATGTTTCCTTTTAGTTCATTGTACCAGTATGTCGTCCTCTTCGTAGTTGTCCAACGCTTTCGTTCACATTCGCATCGTTCCCTTAGAAGTCGTACTCGGCCCAAAGCAGCGTCATACCCCTCCGCCTCGTCCTCACAGGCGAAAACCGCCAGGCGCTCGACCTACTCGCCGTCCCCCATGTCGTTGATGTACGGCTATTAAAAGTCATGGATTTTGGAACGGAAGGAGCCACACTCCGTCCCTTCACTCTCAAGAACCGCAGCTCGTTTCACCGTACAGATTTGGTCGCAAGAGCTGAGTGGGTGCTCGATGGTCACGCCAAGGAACTTCTCCCGAACGAGCGGCATCCGCGGTCACGCTGGCGCATCAAACTCACCGGAGCACTTCATAAAGAACCAGGCGTCGAATTGAGCGCGAGTTTCGAAGAGCCAGGGGTTGCGCTCCGGATCATGGTATGCGGCGTTAACCTTGGCTAACAACTTGTGTTGACTGACGCCCGTCGTAGTACATTGCATGCCTCTTCCCATTCCGTTCGACAAGAGACTTCAAACCTGCAAATGACCCGAAGAAGGAGCTTGCTATGGGCAAGATTCATCTCACTAATTAATTAACAGCCGATTCATGCTCCGCCTGCTTCTGCCTGAACCTGGTTCATCTCGATTCGCCGTCACGTGTATGCTGACCCGGGGAATGCCTTTGTTTGATATTCTTGTCTCCAAAATTACTTGGGCCCGCTAGGAACATTATTATTGGTGTAACAAACAGTATGTTGTGTACGTTTAGGTTTATGGTAATGACGTAATTGTTTCAGGCTTGACGCGAGTATAAATATGCCAATATGCCTGCTGACAGTGTCACTGCTCGACGTTCCCATCAACACATCACTCCCCATGAAATCGATGATAGGCAATCGTCATTCACGTCCCCACCGGCCGGGAGTGTTCTCGTCGTCCTCGTCGGCGTGCTTTGTGCTTCGCCGCGTTTGCTTCGTGTTTCGTGTACTTTTTCATGCTTGCCATCCCGGCAAGCCTTGCCGCAGTAACCAATGTCTGAACACCGGCGTTGGCGTTCCACTTGGGCCTACCCACGTCCTAAACCTTCCCTTTAGGACCGATTTCGCACGATGCTCTTCCCTGCCTGATCCTCCTCTTCTTTCTCGAGCTTCCCTTTTTCGGTTGTCGCGCCGGCGTTGCTCATGATGCATGACGTCCCCCGGTGCCACATAATTCTTCCCTCTCCTCGCCTTCTCCTTCTTTCGCGCGCAGCCAGCATGGTCCATACGGAGAAGATCAGGCCGTCCATTCAGACAGTTTTGTTGTCGTCAACTGGTGCATGGGCGGATCCTCGGACGTGGACGGTCCCACGTGTGCGATGACCAGTCGACGCCCTCAAGGGGAAGCTCCGCAACAGGCCCAGCATGTCGGTGTTCTTGTGAGTGTGAGCAACCCGTCAGCATGGGCTCGGTGTTCGATGTCCGTTGCGATGGCGGTGCAGGGGGTGGTTGCATTCGAGGCTCACACCCGTTCCATCGCGCCGTTTCGACTGGAAGGATCGCCAACGTCGCATTCTTGCTGAGGCGAGTGGGACCGAGGCGCGAGCGTGATCTCATTGGCGACCGGAGACGGATAGAGAGTGAACAAGCGATAGGGGAGGAGGGGGGGGGGCTCGCTTGCGCATCAAATACGCGATCGAGTTGCAGGACATGCAGGACGTGGAGAGGGGAAACGAGGAGAGGGTGGGATTATATACATTCTTGCTTGCCCACCACGTAACGATTGCCGGTACATCCGAGTCATCCGGTTGACCTCATGCATCAGTGCCTGGGCGGGTGAATCGGGCAGAGTCCCTTCCCGCAAAGATGAGTGCGGTACTGCGTGACCAGCACCCAGCGCGGGCCCGGTCCGATGACCCGGAAAGCGCAATGGAATTTACTTGTTGCGACTTCAGTTGCCTTTGTTCTACTGATGTTGTTCTCCAGTGCTGTTCCAATCGTGAATTTGCTGACCACAACTGGCTGCTTGAGTACTTGTCATCACGTACCTCTTGATCCACGTCACCGCCTGGTCACGTTCCACACCACCTTCGCGAAGCAATTTTCCTGGCTTCCTGACGCTGCGGCAGTGACCGCCCGCAATGCCAGTGATAAATGAACCTGACACGCCGAAAATAACGGTTCCGGGTCTCACGAGGACTTCCTCATCCATTCTACCATCATGGCCGCCATGTCTTTGCCTTCAAAAGGTCTTAATACAGACGTCGGTGACTCCCCGGTCAGTGAGCTATCTACGGAGGCAATCCGTCCAGGAGAATGGACGACATCCCGCCGAGAGCTCTGGTCCTTCTATCTGTACTATGTCGTACGCTTTTTTTTTTCTCTTTTGCCTTTGTCCGTCCCATTTCCTGACCCATTCGAAAGGGTAACAATGGACTCTCCGGGTTTAATTTCGGCCCGTCCCAATTCCAAAATCTCCTCTACCTCGCAGGATATGACCCCAGCAACCCGCCATTCACCAAACCTTGCGGCGCTGGGACCGATTGCGTGCTGCCCTACATGGGGCGCGTCCGCAACAGTCCGTTTTCTCCCCGATCCCCCTTCGACCGACGTGTTCATTCTCCTTATTTACTTTGCGTAGTCAATTCGATTGTTCTCCTCACAAACGGAATCACCTTTGCCATTCAGGCGATTGTGTTGCTGATGCTCGGTTCTTGGGCGGATTATGGGACGTGGAGGTGCGCTGGAACTAGGACCCCTCGTGTGCTATAGATGGACGGCAATCGTTCGAAACAGGCCGAATATTCTGATTTTTTTCACCATTCTGTCCATTGGCGTCTCGTTTTCGTGGCTTGGAGTTCAAGATCCTTCACGATGGCCTGCAGGCGTCGTTTTGTATGTCCTCGGAAGTGAGTGTCGTGATCCCGTCTGTTTGACCATCTCGTGTATCTCTCTCCCAGTGATATCATATCAGGTGGGTACCACCAGCAATTGCTTGCACCCGTAGCTACTCATTCATCGATCAAGTGTGCTCTCACGTTCTGGACTGCCGCATTCCCAGGCCTAGTACGCAATCTCAAGGAGGTTCAACTTTCCGCAGATGAAACGAAAAAGGGATCAAAGTCGTTAGTCCACATTTTTAACACCGATAGACGTCCGCTCACGGCCCTGTACAGCTTGGATGAACATTCTCGTTTCGAATCGTTGGCACGCAACCGTGTCTCTAATATTGCGTTCGCCATAAGCTCAGCTGGCGAGGTTCTCATTCTCGCAATCATTGTCGGCATCCTCAAAGCGGTCAAATCAGATGCGAGCGTGCAGAATAATACAAAAGCTTTCAGCGTCCTTCTAGCGTTCACCGGCGGCATATGGCGTTCGTTTCCATTAATGTGTGCATCCCGTCCATCTTATCCGTGTACTCAGTGTTTTGTGCTATTCCATGGTTCATCGTCGAAAAGCGTCGGCCGGGTCTTCTTCTACCTCCTGGAGCGTCACTCGTAACGATTGGCTTCAAGCAGACGTTCGTCGCGTTGCGGGAGTGTTTACGGTTGAAACAAACATTCCTATATCTTGTGTTTTACTTCCTCATGTGAGTCGTTGCTTGTCTGGTCAACGTGCAGAGCCGGATGTCGCACCTTTCGCAGGGGTGACGTGTTGAATACAACTGTGTGAGTGCTTGACGGGGCAGCTCTGGTTCATTGCTCTCACCCTCATTGTAGAACTGTTGTCGCAACTCTCCAGAACAAGTTTTGTGGTTCAGCTTTCCCTGATTTCTTCTGTCTGAAGCAACGCCTATCTAGCGTCGTATCGTACTCGACATTGCAGCTCACCTTCCTACTCATCGTTGGTATTGTCACACAAGGACTGGGGAACTTAGTGAGTGCCGTATGCATAGTGCAAGAAACGGTCCTCAAAGCTGGGTTCAGTTTATTCTGGCTTGTTCAGAAGAAGTTCAGCATATCTACGAAGAGGGTAACTGAGTCCCGCAGTTGCCGCCCTCTCATCACTAATCAACATGCGGGACCAGATGTTAGTTTTCAATGTATTCTGGATCTTGGTGAGCAAGACGGAACATGCAAACTGAACGTACGACGGAAGAGTTTTACCTTAGGTTCTCACCCTCTGGGGTCTTATTGGTGTGCACACAAACAAGATCGGCTTCAAACACGTTTGGGAGGTTTGGTACACACAGTTTACCCTTCTTCACACCGCACATTCTGATGTAGAATCGAAGGCTTTATCAGGGTTTCTATGGGTTGCTGGTCTGCCCATGGTATGCGTTCAGCCAGACTATGATTTGCGAAGTGTCTCCTCTCCCCCAAATGTCTGTGTTACCATCAAATTCTGTGTAGCACGGAGGGTCCTCAACGTTATCTTTTGTGCAGGTTCCTCTTTTTTTCACTGTTCTCTGTGGTAATATCCGTCTCCGTTATTACGCACGCTGCTCACTGATGAATCGGTAAAGATCGGCAAAACGTCGGCGGTCATTGGGCCATTCGTTTCCGAAGCCATTATCTCCGCTTCGGGGAACAACGACAACATGCCATTCACGTTTCTGTTTGGGCTGTAAGCGTCCCCATCTGGTCTGACACATCAACGACGCTCACATCGTGATTTTCAGTGGGACGATCAGCACTATCTTTCTCTTCATGCTGGATGTGGAGAAGAGCCGAGTGGAGTGTGAAGAGTTTGTGGCAGCAGAAAGTAAACAGCGACGTGTTCAGCGAGAGCGGCATGTGAGCAATGCGACGTGGATCCAATTCTATGTTTCTCGTCCGCGTCACTCTTGTACTGGCATTCATCTAAACGTGCTGTGAACGGGGAGAGCTGTGACGGAGCCGCGACTCGATGTCCGGGACAACGCCGTTACAGTAAGCTCGTTTCGCCTCTCGTATTAACGTCACTGGTATCGATGCCGCGTGCAGTGGCGCCGTGTCCGAGTCGCTTCTGCCATTCACATTCAGTTGGAATTGTGATGCAGTAGCAAGTGACCTGAAGCGAGCCAGTCCGGGGCGCGCTGAGTTCGTGGGGCTGGACGGTGATCCAAGGCGGTAGTAGTCTTCGAACCAAGAGCAAGCGGAGAGGAGGAGGAACGAGAGGGAAGCGAGAGATGGCTCGCGCACGGTCGTTTCGTGCTGACTGATACTAGGAGATTCAAAGGGGGACTTTATTCTCTTTTTCTCACTGCTACTACGGAGTAGGCTAGGGTGTTTGATATACAAGACAGAAGCACTAAAGGGAGCTAAGTAATGAAAGGAATCAGAATGTGAAAGGAGTCAGAGAATGAAAGGGAATTCGAGACCGGGCGAGGCGGTCGAGGCAGTCGAGGCGGTCATGAAAGGTTTGAGACGCGGACGCGTCAAGGGAGCCGGGGCGTGGCGTGCGCGCGTGGTCGGTGGCGAGGGGTGGGCGATGCGGTCGAGATCATGACGTTGGGCGCGAGGTGATTTGTGGTGTGGCAAAGGCTGGAGCTGGAGAGAGATGCAAGGCGACAGGACGGAGGCGAGGTGTGGGAGGAAGCCAAGAGACCGATGTAGCTGGGGACCCGGTCCGGCCGGCCCATGCGTATTTGAGTCTATTTCTCTTCTGCATTTTTTTTGGATTTTACAAAAATGGGAGACCTGATTTCGAGCATCGCATGGTACGGGTCTTGCTACGCAGTCGTTTGCTCCAAGTGACTGACCCACGTTTGTAAAGGGTCAAGCGAGGGTCTTCCACCCGCCATCCATCAAAGCAACCCCTTCATGACGCCGACATTGAGCGGATCAAAGAGATTGCTCACGTAGAGCTTGAAGATGCGCGCACAGAACTAGAACGTGCAAATTCAGCCGCCCTGGCCATGGATCAAAGGCGTGAGGACAGTGAGGAGGACGAAACTAAGGGCGACGACGACGACGACGACGACGACTCTGCTTGGGTGGAGTGCGTTTTGCAAATCCTGTTGCAGATCGCTAATTGACCCCCTTTGCAGCGAAGACTGTGAGCCCATGGAAGATGACGCGATAGCGGTGGGAACCGCTCCGAAGAGAGCCGGAGACCTCTCCGAGTACAAGTTGGATACGTATGACGAAGAAGACGATGGGCCGGCATCGAGTGCGTCTGGTCACGCCGTTTCTGGAATCACCGCCACATGTCCTGCCCAGCTCTTGGTCCCTTCACCAACATAAAAGGGTTACAGTTCTACCGCGACAACGACGACGACCCATACGTCACGCTAAAGGAGGTGTGCTGCACCGCTCATACCCCAATTCGCCTGATACATTTGTAGACGCCAAGGACGACGACGAACTTGAGCGCGAGGAAAACGAAGTTTTGCCGACGGACAACATGCTCGTCACCGCCATCGTCGAACAAAATGTGCCCCAGCTCCATTTCTTTGTCTACGACGAGGCGACGGAGTACCTGGGTCCACACCACGATCTGCTGCTGAGTAGCATGCCACTCTGCCTTGAATGGCTGGACTATCCCGTTTCGTCTTCCGCTTCTGCCATGGACACGGGCGATGACACCGCGCATTTGCCATCACAGTTCGGAAACTACATCGCAATAGGCACGATGGACCCAGAGATTGAGATCTTCTCCATAGACTTCCTCGAGTCCGTATACCCTGAGGTAGTGCTTGGAGACCCCAAGGCGACATCGGCGCACGTCCCCCTGCCAGCCGGCACAGGGAAGAAAAAGCGCAAAAAGACAAAACACCGCGCGGTCAATGAGAAACATCACGTCGATGCTGTCCTCTCCCTCTCGTGGAACCGCACGGCGCGACAGATGCTCGCGAGCGGCAGTGCGGATCGCACCGTCAAGCTGTGGGACCTGTCGCGGAACCAAAAAGAGGGGGCGTTTCGTAGTTTCGAGAAGCTTCACAAGGACAAGATCCAGGCCGTGCAGTGGAACCCAACAGAGCCAGCGGTGCTAATCAGTGGAAGCTATGACCGTACTGTGCGGGTGTTCGACTCGCGAGCGCCAGACGCGAGCGTCGGTGCTATCGTGGGTGCCGACGTCGAGGCCATCCGGTGGGATCCGTGGGACAATCATGGCTTCTATGTGCGCTCTTATCCCTTTTTTATTTCCGCCGGAGATGCATGTCTGAAGGGAGCGGTACTCCCTAACGGTGTATACAGGTTTCATTGGAGAACGGAATTGTGCTCAATTTCGATGCGCGCACGATGCCGTCGGATCTTAATCAGCCATCGCCGGCGCGATTCACGATCGCGGCGCACGATGGCGCGGCATGTGCACTGGATGTCAACGCGCACATTCGTGGATGCCTCGCCACGGCGGGCACCGACAAAATGGTGAAAATATGGAACGTCCAAGAGGACGAAGCAAGCGGGAAGCGACAGGTGAGCCTCGTCGCAGGCCGCGACCTCGGTCTGGTAGGTCTTGTGTCTAGGAGCGCAGAGGCATGTGCTCATCGACTCAGGGCGAGGTGTTCTCCGTCGTGTGGTCGCCGGACGACCCATTGACGCTCGCTGCGGCGGGTTCGAAAGCGAAGTTGCAGATTTGGGACGTCGGCGCGAATTTCGGCGCGCGCAAGGTTTTCGGCGCGAGACTTGGGGAAGCCGGGCGCGCGTTAAAAGCGAAGAATGGTGGGGGTGTCGTCGGTGTTGCGGATGACGAGGACGATGGCGATGAGAGTGACGACGACGACTAGTAGTAGGATGCTTTGTGCACAAGCGTGTCACTACATCCAAGCTTTTAAACCTCGACCCGTGAAGCGATGCAACGAAGATTATGTGCACTGAATCGAGCAGATCATCTGGTACCCTTCTCTGAGCAGGGGTACCTTCAGTGTCGTGGTGGTTTGTGCTCGATGCCGATGGACGGCACACCACCTCCCCCAAAAGCCACACCTCCACCGCCTCCACCAGTCACATCCGGATCTCACCAAACAGAATTTCGTAATAAATGTGGTTGGAAAGCGTGTCGTAGTTCGCCTGACATCTGGAGTCGACTACCTCGGCATGTTCTTCTCGCGATCGCGTCGAGCTCGGGTGGGACTTTAACCGATGTCAGGTGTTCTATTCTATCTATCCTGCCTTGATGGATACATGAAGAACATCGCCCTCGGGCAGACAGAGGAGCACGTCAACGGAACGGTGACGAATCGTCATGGGGATGCGTCCATCCGTGGCAACAACGGTGCGATGCCCCTCTTTATGTCTTGCTGCTCCCCGAACGTCTGACGTCTTCATGCAAAGTACTCTATATGTCGGCCGCTCAGGCTGAGCCATTGTGGATTTTTTTGGTTTTGTTTTTCAAGTGCGCCTCGGGATACAGAACCTCATGTAGCATTGCACGTACAAACCTTACAACCAGATCAGATTACCATTAGTTGCGATAACGTCCACGCCTGTGACTTCTCAGCGAACAGTGCCGCGAGATCAAAATCAGACGTAAAGAAGTTGTAGATCCGGGATGTCGGCGCAGATTTCGGTGCATGATAGGAGTTTTGGCACGAAAAACAGGGGGGGGGGGAGCAGGACACGTTTGAGAAAGGAGTTAAGGTATCATCAGCATTAGAGGGACAAGGATGCACAGTCATAGTCAAGTGTCGGCGTCACGAGCTGATCCATACCATTAATCTACGTATTCGGCTACAGGTAGGATGGGTAACACGGCTGCAGCACTAATCAAAACAGCTAACCGTTACAATAACATCACATAAAGTCGTCTGGGTTGGTCCCGAAATCGTCCAGGGCCTCGTCATACACAGTCGTATCCAACCTGCAGTAAGACGTCAGACCGGGGGTGCACACACACGCGACCACGAGATGCTCACTTGTTCCCCAGCTTGCTAGCGCCGAGGATGGGCTTTCCAGCCGACTTTGACTTTTTCTTTCCGCTGGTTTTCTCCCGTTGTTCGCGCTGTTTCTCATTCGCAAGCGCAGTAAGGCCGCTCGCCGCTTTGCGTACGTCGACATCACGCAGCGGCGCAGCAAGGGCGCGCACGTGGTGCTCGACAAAAGTGGCGTAGAGCGGCTTGTCCTGGTGTCGTTTGACGACTTGCGCGATGATGGCGTCTGAAAGGGCGATAAATTCCTCTTTGGACTTGGGCGTTGATCTGAGGATCTTGTCGAGGTCCGCGTCGGACGAGCCTGGTACGGTGGGGGGTTGCGCGTGAGATACAGGAAGAAGGAATGCTCGCTCGACTAGAACGAGGGGGGCAGCGCACACGCACCACCCTTCACGGTTGCGGATTCGAAGAGCTCGGTGGCATTGCGCAGGTCGGACTCGAGCTCGCGCTCCTTCTCGAGCCGCGCTTTAGCACGAGGGTCAAGCACCGCGTCCTCGTCGTAGTCCACCTGGCTATTTCCTGAGGAGAGCTGCGCTCGGCGCGTAGCCTCCTTCTCTGCGAGCTTCTGCTTGAGAGTCCCCTTCTTCTTTGGAGGGGCTGCCGGCGCGGCCGCCGGGACTTCCTGTTCCTCTTCGGAGGATGCTTCCCAATCGCTCTGCAAAAAAAAAAAAAAAAAAATCGCGACGATGAGGGAGAGACATGATCTCGGTCGGACACAGAGTGTGAAAGCTCACGACGGGCCCATCGTCATCTTCGTCCTCTCCTTCCCATTTGCTCTTAGTTGCCAGCGCCTTCTTGGGTACAGGACGCGCAGGAGAGTCGCCCTCGGAACCCTCTACCCTGACGGTGAGCGGCGAACGGCGAGATGAGACAGAGTGTGATGACGGACCCCAGTCTGACATTGATTTACGGTTCTACTTACTGAGAAATGGGTGTAAGGACGGTTGGTGCTGCCAAGCGGCAGAGATTGATTAAGTTGAGATCAGACAAGCGCCGGTCACGCCAGGTCCCTCAAATCATCATGACGTGCAGGTGTGCATTCCCTTGCCAGTGTCAGTGCACACTCTTACCATACCGTTCTCCTCACGCCTGCACCTACGCCCCATTTTTTTCAGGACGCAGCTCTTGAATCTTGCGATTCCTTTGGTTCAGCACCATGGCTTCACTCGTACTGCCCTAGGCGCGTTCGGTCCTCGCCCTTCCTCGACCTCACGCGGAGCCCCTCTCCGATTCTGCAGTGACGGCGTTGTTCGGCGAGGGCGACGCCGCTAGACGCACTCTCATCAATGCGTGGCTGGACGCAGCGCGAGCTCATATGCGTTCTGTGCCCGTCGAAGGCGTCAAGGGCGCCCTCCTCGCCCGCCTCGGGTACAACGTGCCCGTGCTCAGGCATCTCCCCGAGGTGAGCCGATCGAGGCCTAGTCACGGAGCGCCGCGCGCCGCTTACACGTTGCGACCCAGGCATTCGGACTTGTCGCATCTCCCCCCCTGGGTTTTCCGCCCATCGATCCGCTTCCCGCCATCCAGCACGCGGCCGGCGTCGCGGACGAGGCATGTCGCGCGACCAATGACGCATCCGTCGGAGTACGTCTGTTCGAATGAAGCATCCACATCCACCTGAATGACTTGCGTACGAAAGCCTTCCTGGTATACAAGGCGCGCCACCCTTGCGGCCATCTATCTCGCTGCAGGTAAGACGGGCTTTCACTCCCTTGGTCCCCCCCCCACCCCCCCACCCCCCAAAAACCTACGTTGACACATGTCTCTGACTCCTTCCTGCCAGAGCTCCATCAACTCACATCGCCGCCGACCGCTCCCGCTTTTCTCGACTCCCTCCTCGAATCGTCATCGCGTGTCCAAGACGCCATTTCAGAAACGGAGGTGTTCGCCCAATACATCGCCAAAAGTTGGGTTGCTATTGCCAGAAGCTCCGGTGTATTTTGATGCCGTCCTGCGGGCGCCATGGATATGACCACCTCCCTCCCTTCTCGTGTTCGATGAGCGTCAATGATTGCTTGTGGAGTTTTTGTGAGCGAGAGCTGCCTAGTGTCCCCTTCAAGACCTCGTGTCGTGGAACGCCACGCATACGCGTTGCAGTTTCGTCGTGCTGGCTGTCCATTAATGCTGCCGTGTGAACTTATACATGAATTCAGTTTGAACAGAATGCTATTACAGGAACTGCAGCTGGTGGTCTAGGCCCAGCGTTCTCTGCTTGCGATCATTGGGATGTCCGGAAACTCCTACGTCCCCTTTCTAAAGTCAATCTATATCTGCCAGTCGGATATTCTTGTTTTCTCTTTCATGCGATGAGGAGGGAAATCGCTAGAATACTACGAGGAAAGAAATTGCCAGTACCGACTTGAAAGCCGGAACCGCCAGTCA
Source organism: Russula earlei (assembly GCA_025769875.1). Taxonomy (NCBI): domain Eukaryota; kingdom Fungi; phylum Basidiomycota; class Agaricomycetes; order Russulales; family Russulaceae; genus Russula; species Russula earlei. The sequence continues at coordinate 55,077 of JAGFNK010000055.1, read as the reverse complement.
TTCAACAGCTCGAAAGGAAGATACAGGACGGCATCTCACAAAAGGCCAAGGCTCCACTTCCGTTCAAGTAAACGCTCGGATGTCCGACCCAACGAGGACCATTTGATGGCTTCCCAGGACCATACAATCATATGAAATCTCTAATACAAATGGCAAACAGCCAACATCGCAATGTCATCCATCCTGTCTCGCCACTCGGTGATTTTACACGCCGTGTCCCCATCTCCGAGTCCGGTGAACATCCGCCTCGTGTTCAAATCAAGCTCGAGTCGGGAGTAGTGATGATGGCCGAGGGAAATCAGGTGGACACTCATGAGACTGATGAGAGTTGTACCACATCCATACTCCATTCGTTCGTCGGGGGGAACCGTGGATGTTATCGGCACACAATCGGCTGCGGTAATGATCATGCTACCGCGGCTGCAGATCAACATTTGTGGTCTAGCTTCAGTGGGTTCTCGATCTCCATCAGACTTTTCTTGCGCCTTCTTGACATTCTGTTGCCCGTGGCTCTACCGGGGATTTGGCCCGAAACAGCCCCGTTTCCTGTATTGTATTGCCCGTTATATGCCATGAATGCCCAAGTCATCGGAATCATGCCCAAATCATCCAAGTAAAGGAATAGCGCGCCTGACGGCGGTGACACTACGACGTCCCTTCTCTCACGCTCCTGGCGTTTTCCAGAGTATGCGCAACAAGGTCTTCCTGCCGCGCGAGCCACACGCCAAATGCCGGCGTACGTATCCAGCGCTCGTAAAATTCGCGCTGCTTTGTGCTCGATCTAAACGGCAGTACCGCTCCGTGCGTCTTCAGCGAGGCAAGGAAATTGGTGTTGTTGAAAGGTTTGAGGCGCGAGCCCTCGCTTGCTTCGGAGGGTCGTGGGATGAGAGTGTTCAGATAGCGGTTAAGGGGAACTAGAAGCGCGGCTGAACGGGAGGAAAAGTGACGACGGAGGTTGAAGCACGCCTCAGCCACTGACGCGAAGAGGGTTAGAGGGCCGTCGACCGCTGTAGGGCGCGTGGAGAGCCGGACTCACGGGCCTTCGCACTTCCATTTCTTGCTGTGGCTTCCGACGCCTGGAGGAGCTGACGGTCTTTAGATGTATAGCGTTTGTGGGTTTTCGTTTTCCATCCGGGTGACGGGCCAGCGAAGCGCGTCGTTGGGTTTTGAAAGCTGGAGAGGTAGTCAGAAATGGAGGAGCGGAAAGTCCCGCCTTGACTTGCCAAGACTTCCCGCCAAGGGTGAGGACATGTGGCCAATGGTTGCACGTTTTCTCAAAGAACGGGTTGGTGACTCCAAGCAGAAGGCCGGCCTTTGGTGCCCTTTCATTTACCAGGGCGGTGTGCTCAACGTCATGGATCGTAAAATAAGGTCTAAAGTCGCCTGCCCACGGAATCTGTGAGAACGCCATGTTTATCGTACCGTACGGTTACTGTGAAGAACATGATCTCTCACGGGTCTGACCACATCACGGAGCCACCATATGGCGCTGCTCGTCCATGCAGGGGACTGTCCGAAGACAATAATGGGTTGACATAATACGAGGCACTCCCAGATGGACCAAAGATGCGGTAGCGACGCCTCAAAGATGTGAATCATACTCGGTGCGGTCATCGGGGGTGAACACGCGAGGAGCTGAGCTTCAAATGTGATGCCAACATCGGATGAAAGATGAGTAGTGGCGTACATGCAAATCCTGGTCCGTTTGAGTCTGCGTGTGAGGGGCGTTACCAAGCTGCTGCTCGTCGACGTCTCGAGGAAGCTCGATACGGAGGACAGTGCCTAGGAAGCCGAGCTCAAGAGTTGTACCAGGTACTGGCGATGGCCTGCACCCCATGCATAATGACATTGGAGTGTACACCGCACATGCTGAAACTCACCACTTGGCTATATTATGCGCTGCAACCTCCAGTATAGGATCACCGTGAGTGCGATAGAGGGGCCCTAACTTGTTAAGCAGGGCAAAGAATAAGGCCGGATAAGGGTGCTGCGTCAATAGCACGATACACCTCTGGGGCAACGGAGATTAGAGAGTATGGTTATGGAATAGTAGGGGGATAATACCTGAGAGTAACCGCGCTTGGAGTTGGTGCTTCTTTCTTGACTGAAATACGAAAAGCCATAAAGGAAGCCATCTGGAGACAGCTCGCGTCGGTTATCAAACAAAGAGGGACGGCCTTGACTCGTTCTTGGAACGTGTTCTCGAATGCGAAAGGAGTGTATCTCTGACCCTTCATTGAATAATGTGGAGTCTGGAAATGCAGAGAAAGCACTGGTTCGACCTCTATTTAACAGGAACACGTGGGATGGCAAAATGGACGAACATGTTCTCGGCCTCGAACGGGTACAATGGAAGTAGGGGAAATATGCAGCTTAGAGAGGGACCTTGCTCAAGGTCAAAGTCGACTAAAATACAACGGATAAGTATACGATACGTAAGGCAATACCAGCAAGGGACAATTGCCTATGGCTAACCCCAAAGCCCAGCGACGTAGGCGTTCTACGTTTTCAACTTCGAACGTGATACCTTGAAGGGTTGGAAACAGACTTGTGGTACGTTTCGGGGATCTCAAAGGGAGGGTCCTTGTGCGGGATAAACCGACGTTGGCTGTCCCGAGAGCAGGAAGGGATGGCTTGAAGTTCAAGTCTGGAGAGGAGGAGATGGCCGATGGATGGAGCACATCAAGTGCTATCGTTGCATCGGTACGGGTCTCTGATTGTTGAGTGTCCTCTGAAACGGGGGGGCATGCATAGGCGCTACCAGAGGACCAGGATGGTGGGCTACCCTCCATGGAGAACATGGCAGAGGGAGGCCATTAGCGCTGTCCAAGTCAGGTACCGTTCGAGTTGGATTGAAGCGCTCTGCCGTGACCGGGTAACCGGAAATCGTTTGCCGGTGACGTTCACCTTCCCAAGTTCGTTTCGGTGGCACCTCAGGTTCAGGTTTCTTGCCTTTCGGCGTTCTCTCCTCCCTGAAATGTCAGCCTTCTCGAAAATACATCTCGCCATACGCGCGTCAAACGTTTGATGGTGTGATAGGCTTCCACGACCTACAGGACTATGACGTTCGATATAATCTTGATCTCTTCTCGGAAAGTGGGCGGAATGCCAGGAACCGCACACGTGGCTCCTTCGTCCCAGTTCTGCGGCTTGCCTGCCTTTGACCATATTTCAATCCCTTCGTGACTTGCAATAAAAAATTTATGCTTCCTCGGCATATCCATTCCGTATGGAACGTTGACCTGTCTGAGGCTGGATGCCTCCTATTTAACTTGCTCACATCCGTCACCCCCCTTCCACTAATCTTTCAGTCTCTCGGGGTTTTTTCTCAATAATGCCCGCTCTCGTTTCGAACCATCCTCCTGTGCGGCGCTGGATCCCTGCGCCTGTTACAAAAGAGGAGAACAGTAAGCGAAGGCCGCACCTTTTTGGTCTCGGAGCTAACCAACCGTCATTGCAGTTGATTGGGCTGACCTTACATTTGTCGATCTTGCAAGAGCGAAAACACCAGAGGGCCGCGCCGAGCAGGTCCGTCTCGCGCGCGATGCGACTCACCGACAAGGGTTCTTCTATGTGGTCAATCATGGCCTCGATCAGGCAATCGTGCGCTCCAGTGACCGTCATTCTGTGCTGTCGCAGGACATCATTTTCGCAGGTTGACCGAATGGTCGATATAGCCGCCCTTGCATTTGACGATGTCAGCGAAGAAGAAAAGCTTCGCTATCAGGCACGAATGAAAGAGACTGGGGAATATCTAGGATACAAGCTTCCTCAATATTGGGTATGTGGTACATTTACAACCACGCCACCCGATGATAACATTTCTCCAGCACATAGCCAATGGAGTAAAGGACAGAATCGAGCATTACAACTGTGAGCAGTCCACGCAGAATGGCCCGCATTTTCACCACTGAATAGACCCTAGTCCCTCGAGACACCTCCCGACGTGACCACCCCACTGTACTGCGTCCATTCTTGCCTGAAATACAACGAATGATCGAATTCACCCATTGCGAGGTCTTGAACGAAGTACAAAAGTCAGCTCCACTTTCAACCTGGCATGTTTGAATTCCTCACGACGACCAACACAGGCTCTTGTCGCTGGGTCTCGAGCTGCCCGAAAACGCACTCCCTGACCTACATCCGTTTGACGAGACAAATCACTCCTTCTGTAAATAAGCGCAGTTGTCATTTCGTTCTTGCACCTTAGTTGATCTTTTCTAGGGCGATTTATGCTCTAGTACTGTATCTTCTTTCGTGCCCAGATTCTACGAACTGATGTCTTTGGCTTCAGCAATCCTCGCACTCAGGAAGAAGAGGAAAAAACTAACAACATCTGGATGAAGGGTCACGCTGGTGATATCCCGTCGATGTCGTCCGTTTCATTTGTATCTCACAATATGCTCGTTCTAGATCACATGAGTTTCACGGCAATATGGAGCCAACCAGTCACAGCTCTGCAAATCAAAGACTGGGACGGTCAATGGCGTTATGTCAGGCATGTCGAAAACGCCCTCGTAAGTTCACAGAGTGACGCATCCCAGCCATTCTGTTAACTCTCAGCGCCTCAGGTCATAAACTGCGGCGACTCAACAGAGTATCTATCCGGCGGTTATTACAAATCCGCCGTCCACCGTGTTGTGAAACCCCCGGCTGACCAGGAAGGCTACCGGAGGCTCGGTTTATTGTACTTCCACTACATGAAGGATGACGCCCTTATCGCACCGCTGCTTGAAAGCCCGGTCGTGCAGCGCGAGGGCATCACCAAATCTATCAGTGGCGATCCTCCCACGCAGGAGACTTGGCGCAAGAATAGGACGGCAGTATATGGTGTGTCTCAGCTGCAACGAGGGGAAGATGGGACTGAATATGAAATCGTCAACGGCGTGCGGGTTACGCACTATAACTAGTGCCCATACGTGGGTCTTGTCTGGGTAAAAATCGAGTACAGCAGTTACCGTACGTGCTGAAATCGACAGTCTTTGTATGTAGCGTCTAATCTCCTGTTTTTCTCAATTACTCGCTCCTTGCTCCATGGGGTCCCGCCGGCTCGCAGTCCTCAAGCGCATTTTCAATCGCCCTAATGTAATTGAGTGAACCTACTCATATGAGATCCTTATCTTTTCTCTGGAATGCTCTGGTTTAGTACTTTGTCGGTTCAATCACTGCGCTCGACCAACGTGGTTTAATTCCTCGAACCAGGTTAGTCAGTCCGGGCAACCACACCTTGACAATTTTGGAGTCCGCCAACCATGGAAGCGTTCGAGTCCCGCGGTGAGAATGCAACTACCAAAAGGGTGTGCAATTTCACAACTGTGCAACGTATCAGTTTATCAGAACAAGCGGTGAACTGGTGAACGTCGAACTACGGACATTGCCGGATGGTGTCTTCTTTTCTCATCCACCCCACGACGAGCGATATTCGCTCATTTACTCCATCTGGAAGCGGTTAATAATGGGAGGCGACATAGGTTAAGTGACGTTGCCATCCGGTTATGATGAATGAAGACTCGGAGTCGGGTGAAAATGGTGCCCAGGTCGGCTGACTTGCTTCGAGGAATGTCGTTCGCCGGATAGAGCTTCTTCGCCCGCTCGAGCAATCGGTGCCCATCCGACAGCACTGTCATCCATTAAGAAATGTTTCGATTATTTAAATATAAGGAGCACCCAGCTCCTGTGTAAGTGTGCCAAACTCGGAGGACCACATCTCCCCAGATATCGTCGAGGGTTCCATTTTCGCTCATGCCAACGACGGTGCTTCCCCCGGTTCCTCATCAGACGCCAATAGAACCGACAGGAGAGCAACGTAAGCGGCGGTCGCCTCAGCAGCCTCATCTTTTCGTGACGACGAGTACAGTCTGAACTCGAAGTAATTGACCTTACCGAGGCCAAAACGGCTACAGGGAGAGCAGAACAAGTAAAAAAAGCCCGCGACGCCATGCATGCGCAGGGCTTCCGTCTTCCATGTGGTCAACCATGGGCTGGACAAAGCTCAGGTTTGCAAAGCTAGGGCCCTTGCAACCTCGACAGCATTGACAGCCCCGTTGCTAGGTGGAAAGGATATTTGACATCGCCGCGGTATCATTCGAGCAGGTAAGCTCGGAGGAAAAGGAGAGTTATGAAGTGCATAGATCTCCGGCGCATTCTTGGGTTACAAGCCTTTGCGATATTGGGTAAGTTCTCGGAGCGTAAGAGCAAGGAATCCTTTGGCTGACTGCCGCTGCTTGGGCAGCACCTAAGAAACGGTGTCAGAGACGGAATTGAGCATTACAATAGTCAGTGACATCTCGCACCAAGGGGCCCGCAATTTCGTAACTTCGTGTCTCGCCATCAGTCAACGGTAACGTGAACAGTTTATCACACCCCGAGGCCTTGCGACCATTTCTTCCCGAGATCCAGGAATTCATACGGCATAATCATGTTGATGAAATACAGAGGTACGTTCCCTCGATTTGTCCGGCAGCCACCCGGTTGACGGCCAGGAGGCTTCTCGCCCTGGGACCTAGAACTACCCGAGGATACGCTTGTCAAACTGCGTAGCTACGAAGATGAGAATAACGCTTGCGGTGAGTCCCCCCTTGCAGAGAGTGTAAAAGAGGTCAAATTAAATCGAGGGTCGACACTAGGCCGCTTCATGGTATAGTGCGTATGAAGCAATTGCAATTTTGAGTGTGGACACCAAGGGTCCCGACTAAATCCACAGCTACCCCCGATCACAAGAGGACGAAGAACAAACGAGGAATGTCTGGCTCAAAGGACATGAAGGTGAGTCACGACAAGTGAACCGATTTCGGCTTCCTGATGGAATATGGGACATCCCTGACTGTTCTGTACAGTCAACCCGTCTCAGGACTACAGATCCGTGACGAAAATGCGAAGTGGCGTTGGGTCAGTCAGGCACATGGACAATGCGCTGGTACGTCCCGAGATTACCAAGGCTTCGATGTGACGGGGTCATAACACAGGTCGTGAATTGTGGAGCCACCGTAGAAATGCTCTCAGGCGGATATTACAAATCTTCAGTTCACCGCGCGGTCACCCCCGAACGACCGGCGTGGGCACCCACGTCTGGGAGTATTCTATTTTTTACTATCCCGGTGACGACGTCAGGCTAGCGCCGCTGTCCGAAAGCCCGGTTCTGCAACGAGTGGGCACAAAACGGCGTGTGGAGGAAGGACTGGAGCCGCTTGTGGGGGCCTGGAGGAGTACATGGGTTGCATCGTACGGTAAGACGGAACTGAAAGAAAGCTCGGAAGAAGGTATAGAAGAGGAAGAAATGCAAGGCATCCGCGTGAAACACTACAATTAAGACGTAATTTTCCAGCGCGACCTGACCCCAGTTGTCCGAATCAGACGTGTTGGCTCTCAATACAGTTTATGCGCACCCTGTAAAGGTGTGCCATCAGTGCGAACTGCAGGCAATATGTACAGATGTACAGGTTCCAAAGTGTTCGAAAGAGAGTAGAGTAAGGGAAAGAGCAGCACTGGTATGCAAGGAAGGCGTCCTGGACTGGGAGTGGATCCAGAGCCAGCACTATTTATCGTTTGGACGTCAGTGACAACGGGCTCGTGATGCAGTAGCACGTCGAGCAGAAAGAGATAAGCCAGGCTAGTTACTTCAGCGGCCGGTTATTATAACGATGCAATGATAGGGACAGGACGAAGGTCATGACCGGGTGGGAGATCCGCGGGGCGAAGATACAAGTTCAAGTTGTGCTTATGCTCAGACCTCGGTTTTGCGATAAACTATACAGCCTGTACCGCGCTAATGCAGCCGTGTCATTTACTCCTACACTGTGCTGCACCCTGAGTTAGCGCCGTGACATTGACTCCAGAACCCATTCTTTGTCGGAAAAGTGGAATTGGGAGGCCATTATAATGACTTTATATTTAAATATAATTTAATTATAATAGCCTCCCAATTTTCCAAACATTATTATCACGGTCAGGTAGTCGTATGCATCTCTGTACGAAGATCTAATAACATTTCTACGAATATGGTCAAAACAACCTTTCTATTTTACAAAACTTTGCACGTATGACGTTACATCCAAGACCCAAGATTTACCCTCGGCCGTTGGCGATTCGCAACGTGTGACCGTACCATCTCCAACAACCCCGCCGCACGCTCTTGAGGCCTCACCCAATCTAAACTCTTGGCTTGCAAGACTTCAGAATCCTAGCTCATGAGACCTTCTCCTGTACCGGTGCCGGTGTAATGCAAGAGATTGGGGAAGGGCCCATGTAGATGCTTGAGGAGTTCAACAACGACGTCGTCTTGCAACAAAAGGGAGGGGCTCACAAATCTATACGCCCCTACGAGACGCATACGCATGTAACACTTGCCCGCTACAGTCTTCGCCTCCTCGCCGAGCCAGGCTCTCTCAAGAGCATGACCGGGCGGGATCGCCTCCCGCAGGCGCACGCGTATTACCTGCCATCCCTTACCGTTGTAGTGTAGACCGAGCACGCGCACCAGTTGCTGGAGATGGTTGTGGATCATAGTGTGGTACATGCGCGTATAGACGTCATCCAGCGTCTCGGCGAGGATCGAATGGCCCCGATGTACGTCCAGCGCGACGCCCGTAGACGCGAGGAGGGTGGGTGGGTGCACGCGCAGCCCTCCAAAGTCGCGGATTACGAAGCCGCGAAGTTCGTGGGGCGCCTGGAGCGAGAAGCGCGCGACGGCGTTCTGCGGATGTGCCTCGAACGCGACGCCGTCTTGCAGCATCGGCGGGAGGAACGCGGCGAAGAAAAGGCGCGCGAAGCTGTGCGATTGCACGACGGCCATGAATTCCTGGGTCGGCATCAACGGTCCCCACACCGCGCGAATTCGGTGGGGCTCACTCGTCAAGCCACCTGACGCGCTTGTCCTCCGTGTCCAGCTCAAACACCCTCACGACGCTGGGCGTGACGCCGTCGGTGCCCGCATGGCCGATCTCGGTGAGGCTCGTACAGACGATGAGTCGTTCGCCGCGGGCCTCGTCGCTGCCGTTCTCGTGACACTCGCGTACGATCGCACTGCAATGCTTCGCTATGTCGCTATCCGGACAGACATGGACGACGCTCGCCAACTCCCGCGCGACGGTGAGCAGCGACCGATCATAATGCAGAGCGGGGACGACCTGCGCGGAGAAGCGCGGGCCCAGGTACGCGCTCGCTGGCGAGATCGTGCGAACAGCGGAGGTGAGCTTGATTCCGACGCCGAGCTTGAGATGCGTCGTCTGCAGGATGTCGGGAAGTACCACTGACCTAAGTGAGGGAAAGGGCTGAGCCGACGCGATCCCGGGGCCGCACGAGGCCAATTAAAAAATACTAGTACCGGATGCTCTGCTGGGCGCGAACTGGGACGCTGAATTCTTCTTGATAAACCTTTGCTTCTTTGAACTTGTCTAGTATGTGCGGGACCTGTAGCTCGTGTATCGGTACAATAATGTGATCCTGTGGTATGTCGAGTGCCCTCCCTGCGTTTCTTGCTGCTGCATCGACGACAGGTCTCGTGAGCGTTTCAAAGTCACCCGTGACGTGTAAGCTCCCTAGAGGCAGTGCAGCAAGGCGCAAACGTGGGGAAGTCAGATCATAGCTCTCCGGAGTAAGTGGAGGCATGGGCGACAGAAATTGGCGTGTCATGTGCATCTAGTCCCATATATTGGTGAGCTACATCATGATCCATGCGATCTCAGAATGTACACGAACAGGGTGCGTGGGATGGCTCTCGACGATAGATTGTTCCCAGTCAATGCTGGGGGACAGGAGTGTCGGTGCGTTTGGTGGATGATCGTACGAGTACGCTTGCCACCTCACAGCACTCGCAAGCTCGTCCGAGATGTCGGAGCGGATAGCAGGGTCGAGATCTAGCCCTGCGGCGAACGAGTCCCACAGAATCAAAGGATCATGCGTTTCCTTGATAAGAGCGGATCTGGGGAAGGACCAGCCTGGCTCTGAAAGAGCTCGCCGAATCTCCGAAAGTAGATCGCTTTGACGCACTGGTAGCTGGGAACAGCGCGACGCTGAGTGCACATCGCACACAAGCTCTAACCCATACCTCGTTTCCATTCAAGTCACCGTCACCTGCTCCAGAGGTCATCACTACCAAGGGAAAAATATCACCCGGGTCCAGTAGTCCAATCTCTTGTCCGCGAAGATCATTCGAGTCGGTTTTGATAACTGGAACATGTTTCAATGGTATGATGGCAAGGACATCTCCCGGCGAGTAAGATTTGCAATTATGAGCGGGGATGGCTGATATGGGTGCCTTGAGAACAACGCCGATACCAACGCAATCAGACCATCGACAAGGAATGAAGATTGCGCGAACGAGGGATTCCGTGACGAGACAGGAAAGTAGTCGTGCGGTTGTGGCAAAGGCAGCACGCTTTGCGGAGGATGGCAGTGGGGCCATTTTCGCCTCAGAGTGAAGACGGGTCTGCTATTTTATGCTGTTGAAATATACAGCATTTTGGGACAATCACTATCGATGAATTTCATCTTCATTTCCGCGTGGTCGCCCCTGTTAAAAAAAAAGGGGGGAACATAAATGGAAAAATACAAATACAAATTTTTCATACCCGCACAAAGGTCTTCTCACGTACTTCGTACGTAAGCTCAAATGGCGCTGGCTCCCGCCAGTTACCGGCTCGACTGGGTTGTTGACACCCAACCCATTGCACTGCTATCAGCTCTAGGGGGCCCAGCAAGATTTGATCCAACTGTAGTCTCAAGATATGACCATACAAGATACTGTGGTGACTACATAGTTGTGTCATGGGTCTGGGACTGTGAACTGGACTGGCAACCAGGCTGGCCTACCTGGACATGACTTGTGTTTACCTTGTTTGGTATGACTCATTCTTGTGAAACTCATGTGCTGTATGACTTGCCCTCATTCCCACCCCTGATTGCCTTGTGACTGTAGCAAGGACTTGAAATAGCTGTCCCCTGACTTGTAAATAAGCCTGACTGTGTCAGAGAACAAGCCTTGTTCTCCTGTGAATTCACTGGATATTGCCTCAAAACTTGTGTGCTTGCAACCCTTCAAGCTCTTTATCTGAATTGTCTTTAGGATGCAAAGACAATCCCATAGTTTTCCCTCTCTGTGGTACACAATTGCCTTGGCATTAGGGGCAGTCAATTAAGGTGATTAATGCACAATCAAGTTGCCAATTATTGAGCACTTAATCACCTCAAAAATCATGCAACCTTTGACCATCATGATTTTTCATTTTGATCATTGCATGATTTTGCCTGGCTTCTCAACCTGTCAAAAATTTACTTCTGCTGGCTGGGAAATTCACAAGATGTGTACCTGCACCCCTGCACCTCCATGTGTTCCTCCTTCCCATTGTCCTTCATCCCTCCAACTGTTGTCCTTGGCAGATTACAGCCTGCCTAAAGATGAAGACATGTGGAGCACCCTCACAGTGTGACATGCTATGCCTCTGGTTCCAAAAGGAACCAGGATAAATTTTTTGGAAAGCCCCCTTTGTGGGGGCACAATGTTCAATTGACTATTTGTCTCAATCTCACAGTTATCTCACTAGCCTCTGATCACCCATATTAAAAAAGATTAAAAGCTTAACTCAGTTGTGAGCCATGATGGCAATATCTTAATGACATGTTAAATTTTGTTCAATCTTAATTTCTGCTCTAGCAATAGAGTTGCTTGATATAGTTCATGCACTAGACTTCAAATCCTTTGATACTATCTCAGGTAGAGTGAATGAAAGAGGTGAGAGGGGCCTCTTATTGCTTAGAGCAGTTACTTTGTTGAGAGAGTGAGAATTGTGTAGAATTTGAAGAGTAAGTCAAGCATAAGGCTCAACTCCTAACACATCAGAGTATTTATACCATATCTCTGTAATGGCTGATTTGATTCATATGAAACTTGGGGGACACATAGCTGGGACCTACTACTATCCAAAAATGAGAACCACAATTTGAAGGTATCAGGAATGACTCATGTGTGAGTCATTCTTTCCTAGTATCTGTCATCAATCCAGTAAGCAATCCCTAAGCATCAGTCAGCAGATCAGTCAGTGATAACGATAACCAAGCATCAGTCAGCAGATCAGTAAGCAGAAAGAGTAAGCAAACATAGGTAAACAGTCAATCATGAATGTGAGTCAAATCCTAACATGTTAAGATCTATTTGATCTTAATTTCTGCTCTAGTGTTAGGATTCTTGTGTTCTCATCTGCTTACTTATGCTTTGGTGACTCATCTCTGCTTACTTCTGCTTAGTGATTTGCTTAGTGATTCAATTACTGATTGCTTACCGATTGATTACTCACTGGTTGTCATTTGATGACAGATACTAGGAAAGGATGACTCACATGTGAGTCATTTCTGACACTTTCGAATTGCGCTCTATGTTTTTGGATACTACTGGTTCTTAGCTATGTGCACCCCAAGTTTCGTATGAATCGGATCAGCCAATGTTGAGATATAGTATAAATACTCTGCTGTACCAAGAAGTCAAGCCTTATGCTCAACTTACTCTCTCAACAAGATAATATCATCTTGTCAAACTTTCTCAACAAACTCGAGTGATCACTCTAAGTGAAAGAGGTCCCTCTCTTCTCTTACATATACTCTTCCCAAGATAATATCAAAGGATTTGAAGTCTAGTGCTTGAACTATATCAAGCAACTCTTTCACTAAAGAGTTGGTAACAAGATCTGTCAGATCTTAACATCTAGTGAAAGAGTTGCTTGATATAGTTCAAGCACTAGACTTCAAATCCTTTGATATTATCTTAGGAAGAGTGAATGGATTGAGATGAGAAGGGCCTTTTTTACTTAGAGCAGTGACTTGGTTTGAGAGAATAAGAATTGCATGTAATTCAAAAAGTAAGTCAAACATAAGGCTTGACTCTCAATACACCAGAGTATTTATACTGTATCTCCATAACAGCTGATCTGATTCATATGAAACTCGGGGAGCACATAGCTGAGACCCTCTACTATCCAAAAATGAGAACCACAATTTGAAAGTATCAGGAATGACTCACATGTGAGTCATTCTTTCCTAGTATCTGTCATCAGTCTGGTGTTAGGATTCTTGTGCTTCCTTGTGCTCGTCTATCTGCCTATGCTCTGATGACTCATTTCCGTTTACTCACATATGCTTATTCATCTGTCTTAGTGATTGCTTACTGATCTGCTTACTGACTGATTGGTAATAGCTTACTCACTACTCACTGAATGATGACAGATACTAGGAAAGAATGACTCACGCGTGAGTCATTTCTGACATTCTCGAATTGCGCTTTACGTATTTGGATACTACTGGTTCCCAGCTATGTGCACCCCAAGTTTCGTACAAATTGGATCAGTAGTTGTTGAGATATCGTATAAATAGTCTGTACTACTAAGAAGTTGAGCCTTACGCTTGACTTACTCTCTTCTACAAGACACAATTATCTTGTCAACAATTCTAAACAAACTATATAGATCACTCTAAGTGAAAGAGGCCCCTCTCTTCTCTTACACCTATTCTTCCTGAGATAATATCAAAGGATACGAAGTTTAGTGCTTGAACTATATCAAGCAACTTTTTCACAAAGAGTAGGAATAAGATCAGTCAGATCTTAACATCCGTTAAGTAATCACTAAGCACCAGTCATCCTATCAGTCAGTGATCACAAAGCATCAGTCAGTGAATCAGTAAGCAGACAGTAAGCAGATACAAGTAAGCAATTATAGGTAATCAAACATGAACCTGAGTCAAATCCTAACATAACATGACACTACCAAGCACCTGGGATACAAGCTCAATGCTACAGCCAAACACCACAATGGTGAGATTACTTTACATGGATACAAAACTTTCTTACTGCTGTATGAAAGATATGATGCATATTTACAAATAGCATACCAACCAGTATGTATAAAAAGTGAGCCAACAAATGTATCAGATTGTGTTTTGTTCTTGAAGTCCCTGGTGTGCTCCCTGCCCTACTGGTGCTCATGTGTGCTGATTGCTGCACCCTCAGTCCTTTACTTCTATTTTCTTATCAGCCCTTTCTTTCCCCCTCTTTCTCCTTCCCATTTTGTTACCAAGTGGTTTGGGGTCCGGAAGATGCTGGAACACCTGAACTATGGACTGCATTGTTTGCATCACACATGTGTTAGAACTTGACCATTTATGTTCTTTGACATTGTGTTCAGAACATGTTGATTGTATACTTCTGTTGAAGTGATACAGAAGCCATGAATCACATTGCTTCTGTTCCAGATGTTCCTGTACTGCTACATACATTGTTTCCTGATTAGGAAAGTACTTATGACACTGAGATTGCTACTATAGAAGCAACTAATGCTTCCAGCACTGAGATCATTTATATCAGAAGCAACTATTGCTTCTATGAGCTGTCCTTGCTACTTTAGCATCAACCAGTACTTACAGTAGCAAGAACCTTATCCCTGAGGGCTATATAAAGCCCTAGTTCATAGTAGTTGAGCCTTAAGCTTGACTTAGTTTGCCAATCCCAAACAGTTGACTCCTACCCCATCTGCAGAGCCCCTCTCATCTTGTTGCCATACTCTCGAAGGACATAACACTCCTTCCCCTTCATAAGTATTGCTTGCTTGACTCAAGCATATCTGCATTGGTAGGAATGTGTTTATAGATGTGACCATTGATCTTATTCAAGGCACTTTGGAGCCTTAACACATTTGCATTCCCCTTTTAACATTATCATCACCATGTTCCCCACTCTATGCTCCAGGAACAGTGACAATAGCTCAATTCAATCACCACCAACATCACTTGCCTCACTGTTCAATGCCTCCATCATTGGTCTTGGAGTCAAAGCTCAGCTCCTCCATGTATCAACCCATGGTGTGACATCATTGCCACCTCACCCATCTTGTCTTCATCCATCCCCTGTGCCTGTTATGGCACTGTGGCTGTTTGAGTCTTAGCCCAGACTTAGTGGGGCTATGTTAAGATTCACTTAATCTTAATTGCTTCTAAAGTGATAGAGTTGCTTGATATAGTTCAAGCACTAGACTTTGAAAGTTTTGAGAATGGTGAAGATTTAAAGAGTAAGTTGAGCATTAGGCTCAACTTTTGATACATCAGAGTATTTATACCATATCATGATAACTGCTGATCTGATTTGTACAAAACTCAAGAAGCACATAGCTGAGACCCTCTACTATCCAATAAGAGGTATTTCAAACAAAAAGTATCAATAATGACTCACCCATGAGTCATTCTTTCCTAGCAACAGTCATCAGGTCAGTAAGCAATCAGTAAGCAACAGTCATCAAAACAGTAAGCAATCACTAAGCATCAGTCAGCCAATCAGTAAGCAGGTGAGTAAGCAAACATAGGTAAGCAGTCAATCCAGAACACAGGTTGATTCCTAACAGGCCAAGTCCCTAGACTTGGTTCAATGGTTCAGTGGGGCCAGCTTGAAGAGACTGGTTTTAAGGGTTTAGCATTACAAGACCATATCAAACTATTGACTGGTCCATGGACAGAGTCAATCTTCTGGTTAGAGGAGGATGAGGATGGAGAGCATGAAGAGGAAGAGGAACACAAGGGTCCCTTGTAGTGAACTCAAGTCAAGCAAGGTGTAAGCCAGCACAAGAGACTTGTGATTTGAGAGAGGATACAAGGCAAGGCATGCAACAGGAAATGAGACAAAGCTAAGCTTGGGGGATTCCCTGACTTCTACAGGTGCTTAAATACTGTATAGGCTGAGGCTGTACAGTACTATAAACAGAACAATAGGTGAGATCTGAGCCAATAGCAAAAAGATATCAGGAGCAATAGCCAAAACATTGTCAAGAAGATGAAGGTAGAATATATATGAAATGTGGATCAAGAAGAGAAGGAGATCAAGAACAAGGGATGAAACATAACCAAGGAAATGAATGTGAATTGTGTAAAAGGTGAAACAAGAGTCAGTTTGACAAGCCAAAGGAGGGACAGATCACAACAGTGCTGCTAGTTTCTCATGCTCCCCCATCTATTCATCATTATGCTCTTGCCTATTGTCAACTCCCTTTCATCCCACTCTTGCCCTTCCATCATCATCTTTCAACCATTGTCCTTGCCCCCACCATATATCTATGCATGGACCTGGATGACACATTCATTGTTGTCATTGCTGCTCTACCCAACAGCTCACTGCCATAACACCTCACCCATCATCATTGTTGCACTGCCCTGTGCTTGTGGACTCTTACTCATTGGAATTGTTATGGTGTCATGGCTGTTTGAGCATTAGCTCTGGTTCAGTGGAGGCCAAGTCCCTGGACTTGGTTCAGTGGATTCAATGGGGCTGATCTAAGAAGACCAGTTCAGTGGTTTTGCATCTCAAGACCAAGTCAAACTATTGACTGGTCTGCTGACAGAGTTGGTCTCCTGGTTGTTTCACAGAAGAGGAGGATGAGGATAGAGCAAGAGAGGAGCAAGAGGAACACAAGGGTTCCTCCTAGTGTGTTGATGTCAAGCAAGGTGTAAGCCAGCACAAGCAACTTGTGAATTTTTGAGAGAGGGTACAAGGCAAGGGATGCAACAGGATATGAGACAAAGCTAAGCTTGGGACATTCCCCAGCTTCTACAGGTGCTTAAATACTGTATGAGGCAAGGCTGTACAGTACTATAAGCAGAACAATAAACGGAGCTAGGACCAGTAGCATAAAGGGATCAGAACAATAGATGAAACATGGTGTCAAGAACTCACTGTTGAACAATCCAGTTCAAGAGTGAGGGAGTAGCTCAGAGATGAGTTGACTGAGTTTGAGAAGGAAGTTGGCAAGAAGTATAGTCCACACAAGTAGCAAATACCAGAGGGGTACTGGTATTGGCTGTGAGAGGTGATCATGGAGAGAGAAAGCCAGTGTGTGCTAGACAGGGTGGTCACAAGGAGTACCCTCAGTAATGGAGTGCCACAATCAAATGGACAGTCTGAAGACAGTCTGCTACTTTATTGTGTGCTTATATACTACAAGGGAACTGCTAAATAGAGAACAAGTCATAACCTTGTTATCAAGCATAATGACAGATGAGTAAGAAGTCAGAACATGCTTAGTGAGCATGCTCAGTCATGCTCAGTAAGCTGCTGAGTAAGAAGGCCCATAATGATGAGTAAGGGCCTTTAGTGTCCATGTGTTCACTGCTTAGTGTGAATGCAAAGCATCTGATTCATTTACTGTTAGTTAGTTTAGGGCTGGTCATTTGGGGACTTGGGGGTATTTGACTGTCATGGTAACGAGCTGTGTCAGTTCTCAAGCCTGAAGTCAAGTTGATAGTAAAAAGTGTGTTCAGGTGAATGGGCTGGTTCCCATTGTAAAGAGTAAGGATCCCTGCAGCAGTTGAAGTGTTTTATTCTAAGCAGGTTATGGCCAATAGACCCTTCATAGTACAACTTGGTCCATTGAGAAGCTAGGGTAAGTTTGTAATGGGATAGACTAGGGCTGGTTCCACTAGCTATATGCATTCAAGTCCATCATAGACCTTGAACATGCAGAGAGAAGAAGGTATGTCTTGAAGGAGGAGAGCTCTTCTCAGTAGAGTGAAGAGAGACTCTTAGGGGAGGAAGGGATAGGGAGAGAGTAGATGGTAGGTGGTGTGTGTGTGTGTGAAGAGTTGATGAAATGGAGAGGTGGATGTGGTTTGAGGATTAGGAGCGAAGTGGGTTGCAGGCAAATATGTTGGACAAGAGTAGGTTGGATTCTACAAGAGACCAAGCTTAGGGCTTTGGTCACAAAGTACTGAGCTTATATATACAGGAGAAGCACAGCAATAGCTGCGCTTTGACTGTGCTCCTAGTATAGTAGGAGTCATAATAAGTAGGAGTCATAGGAATGAGGCCATGAATGAGTCAGAACCAAATGACTGTGCTGCACAGTAGGTGCACAGCATTGCACAGTTGAAACTAAGAAGTAAGTATAAGAGGAAAGAGAACCAAACAAAGGGAAAGTAACAGCAATCCAGTGTTACCTGGACATGTATGGATCAAATAATAACACAGAAGGGATCACAAGACATAAGAGATCACGAGACCAGTAAGTAAAGGGATGTACAAAAGCAAGCAGTCCATAGCAAAGGTGAGAAGTAAATGTAAAAGGAAAATGTTGTAACATTGACAGTGAAATAGTGTTTCCTATAAGGCCCCTTATAAGGTTTTATTAGGGTCCTTAGAGTCAATCCTAATCTCCATATTAAGGTCCTTAGTACTGCCTTATAGTTCATTCTAAGGTTATTAGAGTTAGTCTAATAACACCTTCTAGGGCCTATAGTATCTTCATTAACGTCCAATGTAGGGCACTTGAGGTCACCTTAAAGGGTCCTTAGGGAGCTTTAATACTGTCCTTTACTGTTAGATAGGTTGCCACTATGTAGGGCTTGCTGTATGTCAATTGTGCCTAGAATCAATCATGCAACAATGCATGCATCATATTGTGAACACCTCTACTCACCCCTTTTGGTCATGTGAACAGGGTGGCACCATGGAGCCTGGGTTTCCTCTAATAAGGAAGGGCCCTTCAAGGGCCCTCTCTGGGAAATGGTTCATGACACACAGGGTGAAATGATACATGTGAAACAATAGAAGAGGATCAATATCAAGGGATGAGATATAGTCAAGGGGATGAGGGTGGAAACAATTCAAGATAAAACAATAGAGGTTTAGTGATGGACCAAAGGAGGGGTAGATCATAACAGGAATAGGATCTTTTGTTATATCTTGTCTTTTTATCCCATGTCTTTTGATTACCTGGTTCTTCCCTATCTTCAATAATTTTGGATAGGTGTTACAGTGGTTCCACCACCAGGCAATGGGGTCCCAGACCTTCTCCACTGGCTTCAAGAGGTACTCATTGAGTTCATGAGGCTCTTTGATGCCATCCATGGGGATATTAAGTAAGTCAACAAATACATTCTCACTAGGTGATGAAGTTGCCTTCAAGTAGCATATAAGCATCATTATAAGACCAAGCCAAAAGTGCACACCATGGCTGTTTTCACATCCAAGTATTTAAGGACTAGTAGCTACAGTCTTGAATAATAGTTCTTTCCAGTCCATTGCATCCCATTAATGTCTTTGCCTGCTAGTGAGAATGCCTCTACAATAATGTCTCCCACAAAGTTCCTTCTCCATCAAGAACACACACACCCACACTCTCACATGTGGGCTCTTCTAAAGCATTGAGCTTTGCACCTCAGGTATGGCCTTGCTCTCAGCTCACCTCTGCTCCTACCAGCCCCCAGACAAAGTCCCATGGACTCCACATGCCCAACCTGGCATGCTACAATGTACATTTCAAAATTGAACTGGGGTTAGCTGTCTAGGCCATGTATAATGGCTTTTCAGTCTGTGCAGGATGAGAGATGACTAGTATGCTGGCTTTAAAAAATTATTGTAAAACTGCTACATACAATGTACAAGGAAGGTTGAATAATTGTGAATCACAGCAAGAATCATCAAATTGCCTCCAGGGGTGATTTGACAATTTGACAATTATTGCAAAAATTGCAATTATTATCCAAGCTCAAAAATTGCCAAATAATTGTCCAAATAATCATCCAAAAATTGCCTACATTGACTGCCCCTGTTGTTGTCACTGAGATCCCCAAACTTCACAAGAACTTGTTGTTCTTGCTTGACTCCAGTGCACATGTCTCACATGTGAACAGATTTGTCAGTGACATCACCCAAAAAGTTGGTGACATTAGAACAAGCCCTAGCCTCTGAAACCTTGACCCTGAACCCCCATGCTCCCACAAATATATTGATTCCTCAAACATGTCTACCATGGCCCAAGACTGGAGATTGAGAGGACAGACCAGGCCTACCAATCAAGCCCTGGCTGTGCTGAGATGCCCATTTGAACTAACCCCCGATACAGACGACATTGTCCCAGCAATGTACAGCAGTGGGACCGCCTTCCCTCGAGTTGGGCGACAAGCGACCGCGTATAAGGTACATTTGTGGAGCGCATGGACACGCACACTGCATTGGCAAATGATTTAGGTTGGCGTGTGGCGGGAGAAGATGCGCTGGGTGTGGAGGTCGTTGCTCTAGCGGACTCGACTCTGAGCCCTGAAGCGCGAGTTGGAACGCGCGGTGAGGACATGGGGCTGGTACCAGACCCGATACCCCATCTTTCCTCTCGGATACATACCCAGAGGGAGTATCGGGTCTGGTACCAGCCCGTGCTTCAGGGCTCGGAGTTCCCTGTGAGACATTAAATGCAGGCGTGACAGGGAACTAGGCAAGTGGCACAGGAGAAAGCAGCACAAAAAGGGATATCCTGTTTCACGAATAGCTATGAAAGAGCTTCGAAAGCATGAGGGAAACACACAGAGGGGACGACGGTGTGATGTAAGCAGTCCGCGACGTTAGCTCCATAATCCGCCTTACTTACACTGAATGGGGGTGTTCGTTCTGACACCTCGGGGCATCCCGGGTGCTTCTTGCACGGAAGGCTGGGTGGAGGTTGTCCATTGATTAATGAACGCTCAGGCGCGAAGCATTTCCTGGTTATATATTTACAGCTTCCATTATCCTTGACTTGATACAGCAGGGAGGAGAGTACAAGAAATAATAATTCAGATCCTCTATCAAAATATCAATCAGGTCACAAAGGATACACACCGCCCGTCTGGGGTTGGTACTGAGTAACATCTATGGGCGGCATTTGCTTCATCCACCCAAACCCTGAGTATGGAGCCGTGTCAGTGCAACCAGACATATACAAGAAAGAAAGAGTGTACAGATGCGTACCTGGCAGCGAAGCAGTATATATTTCAGATAGAGACGACAGCGATTGCATTGACTCGACAAAGTCACTGTCAAAAGGCAACGGCGAGTAGAAGAACTCGGAAGCCGTTAGACCGAGAGCCGAAGCACCAATAGATACCGACGGATCGATCTCTGTCGGCAACGCAAAGTGGTCGAAGGGCGTTGTAGTTCGCGTGGGGAGTGGTTCAAAGTAGTCTCCGGAGATGGGCTGTGTATTTATGGGAGACCGTAATTTTGCATTCCCCTCGGGAGCGGCAAACCCTGAAGCCTTTCGCCTCGATCGGGATGAGCGGGGGGTGGCTCTAGCTGGTGACATTTTGACGCTCTCAAGAAGCCCGCCCATGAAACGGGAGTAGAGTCGAGGTCCGTGACGATCGTCTACACTTATGTCGGGGGAGCCGTGAAACTCGACAGCACGTTCTACAGTACGCACAATCTCCAAACGCTGGTCTGAGGACAAATATCCCGCATATTTCGGTTGTAGTAACTGACCACCCGTTAGCCAATCAGTTCAGGTCAAGAACAAGAGGGGAGGACACACTTTGATCAAGAATGCGCAGGAGAATGCGACAAAAACTGTTTGCGATTCGGGACCATGTCGGACGAGCATCTCTGAGCTCGCGTTACTAACGGCAAGAAACTTAAGAGCCCTTTGATTTGGACTCACTCTGGGAAGGCCTCCCGATATCGTCAACCATAGCGCTAACTACATCTGATGCAGCACGAATGCACTGCGAAACGACGGGAAAACCTTCGACACGGGAGAAGTGACAGTGACCGGTGACATACCCTTTTCAAGAATGGATTCTCGTTTGTGTTACTCTTGCCAAAAGCGTGTTGAAAGCCAAACGCCAGCGCAACCAACCTCGCATAGCTGAACGCCAATCTCAAGAGCCCTATACGAAACCGATTTTGTGGCTCGTTGGAGTCTGTCTGCTTGAATTTGCTGAACCACTGTAGACGTAACGCCTCGAGTTCGTCATCGGTTTCGCTGGCAAGTTGCCCGAGGTCAATTTCCTAATGAGAGGAAGCCATCAATAGAAGGAGATGGGGACGATGTTGGGATGTGCCTTATTCAATCCCGTTGGGTGCTCGGGGTTGCTATAGACTTTCATCAGAAAGCCACTTAAAACCCTTAACTCAGCGTTATATGCGCAGAGATGAATATCGAAGTTTTCCATGTTATACTCAGAAGAGCTCCACCACTCGTGGGAGTGACTCGCTACGTAGTCCGCATTGTTTATCATTGCCGACTTGCCGTATTGTGAACCCAAGGAGCGATCAAGATTGAAGATGTTCAACCACGTGCGCGTCCTGTTCAACATTTCGCGGGCGTGCAACTCGTTACGGGGTTTTGCAGTATTTGGATGGTGAAGGTTCATGTCCATTGCCACGCGAATAGCCTGACCAAGGTAGATCCAGGAGCGATCATCCTCCCACCGACGGGCGGGAATGGGATACAAACTCAATAGATAGTAGGCTTGGACAACCTCGACGCACTTCGGGCCGATTAAGAACGCTGTACCTGCTTCGTTCCGTGCGGAGTCCATGGCAGTTGAATATAGATCTGGGCGCTCGGTGTCATATCGCGATGCGACCGCGCATACTACAGCGCAATTCGTGAGACAGCAGTACCTCGAACTGCAGTGGCTGTGACTGACTGACTGTGAACAAAAAGGGACACCTCCAATAGACCTGTTGTGCAGAATAGAGCTTGGGGTCGAGAAGTGAAGTGGATAAATTCATCCAATCGAAGTATCTGACGGAAAGTTAGAAAACTCAAGGAGGTAACCGAGAAAGTGAATACATCTTGAACAATTTCTCAGCTTCTACGGAGGTAATGATATTCTTCCGTAAAAGGGGGGGGATGCGATGCCCCGGAGAACCGAGTTTCAATGTGTCAAGATCCATGGCTGCAGTCAGATCAGTAAATGGAGAAAAACTTTCACATCGCAAATACCTACGCGCTCGAAAGAAATCCTCATTTGCCACACCCAGATCGCTCGCGTCACTTATGATGCTGGCGGGTCTCTTTGGCTTGGTCTGTCCAACGCTGAGTGCAGCCATCATGCCAAACGGGCTAGCCTGCGGAGGGAGGCCGACCATCTTTGTCCCACTCGGAGAGGCCTTGCCAGAAAGTCTACGATCGCGCATGAAACCTTGTCTCTTGGGAGATAGATGATTAGGATCGATCTCATCCTCGCTCCCACTGCTCTCCATTGCGAGATGGTAGTCGCCCTCGCTTGAGGTAGAATCCTCTAGATCCTGATCGACGAGGTCTTGCTTGGCCGTACTGGAGCTTCCCAGGTGAATAGATGCGCCAAATGCCTCGAAAGTTTCGCGCGCTTTTGCTATCCAGTCTAGATTTTCTTGACTGACGGCAGAATCGGTGCGGCTGATGGAAGATATTGTATCGAGCGTGGATGCGGCGTCCAGATTATAGCCAAATGAATCTGGGTACGTTCCGCTTCCTGGGGACCCCAAAGTTGAGGAACGGAGGAGTTCCGCAGGAAGGCCAGCCGTGATCTGACTAACATTTCTGTCAGCCATCTGTGGTGCCTCTAGTTGTGCCATAAGGTCCTTAATTTGAGTTGCTTGATCGCGAATTTTGGCGAGAAGAATCTCACGCTTGCTAGAAGGAAAGCAGTTGATCGGAATCTGCGGTCCCGTTCGAGCGAGGGGACAACGTACGGTGGAGGTCGTCTCTGTTTGCGACCGGGAATGACACACTCTTGAGAGGCCTTGATACATCTATCGCACGTGTCATTGTCGCCCCTAAAGTGGCAGCGGACCTATCCACAGACAGTCCGAACGAGGGCATTAGTAGGATGGGAGGGGGGCGCACCTTGAGGCCCCTGCAACGCGCGCATGCACGCTTTAATTTCTCTGCGGTCGACGTATCTCCGCGCGTCGGAGCATTAAACCCATCTGTATCATCTTCTTGTTCGTCCGGTCTCTGGCGCTTGTTGCTTCCCGTGGAGGTCTGGGGCTGGTAGAAGGCAGCATCAAACGCAGGGAACGCCGGCAGAATAGAGTCAGGGGTCGTGACGGTGGGCAAAGTCTGGGCGCCGTGGTCGCGTACCTGACCAAGCTCGGGCAAGTGTTGAGGAAAAGGGGGGGAGGTATATTCGCCGGATAGTGATGCGGTGAGATGATAAGGTGGGTCGGCCGTGAGAGGGACTTTCGGGTCAAAACCATGATGGGAACGCGCGAATTGGTCGTGTGGGGTTGGTTGATGATCAGAGAAGCCAGGGTTGGAGTAAAGAGGATATGGAGCTTGGGAAGTGTCGGGTGGATAATGAGATGATGAGGGGACAAGTGAGGACGACTGGGCTATCTGATCGTAGGATGTAGTATAATCGAAGGATGATAAAACGACATTGGGTGTGTGCTCGCGGGAAACCGTCGGGTGCTGAGGATAGACGTAAAGTGGCTGTTGCTGAGATTGCATCGCGGCCCACTGTTCAGGTGATCGAGAAAGGTTGGATTGAGGATCTTCGGCAGACATTTCCGACTTGTCCTCCAGGAGAATGTCGTCCTTGGGTGCAGAGGACTAGTTACCTGACGGGAAAAGCGAAGGTACGGTGAGTGGCTCACAACTTTGTCGGGGTTGTAAGACAACGGGAAGGGAAAAAGGAATGGAAAGAAGCTTTGCGGTCCCCTTGAAGTCAAACCGCCACACGGGAATAAAAAAACTGTTGGGTTTGGAGTGCTCCAATTTCATCACACACACTAGACATGTCTGCCATCACTCACCCCTCACTCGACCATATAATCTCTGACACTGACCAAAACAAACTTGGAAATCCGTGCCTCCTTGTGCCGTTAAGCGTCCCTATGGCGATCGACGCCCACGGATAGTAATGCAGATAATAAATCGCTACGCATGGTCCTGACCTCGGGCGGCGCCCCAAATCCTCATCGACGGTAGAAATAAAGTCCCCGCAAATTTAAAATCACCCAGGTATAGTATCATCATAATACAATTCTGATTGGCGAGTGCATCACCCAACATCTGTCTCTATTGTCCCCCGCTCTACAACAACTAGTGACCGTATGTTCCTGTCCCTTTCCGAGACGTGGAATCTTACCAATTCGACCTCTGCATCACGACCTTCCTCTATCGCGACTTGTGCGGTTTACCCCTCTTCGTCATAGGGCTGCCACATGTCACTATCTCGATTGGGAAGCTTAGATGAAAGGATCGTACTCAGGAATGCACAATCGATAGATAGAGTTATTGTCGTTCAGTCGCATGTGGGAATGAGAACGCCTGCCTCGATCAAATGATCCGGCGGCCTATCACATCAATCAAACGCTACGCAACATCATACACTTTGTTACTCATCCAATAGCCATGACTCAGCCACGGGTTCCAGAGCGTCTCACACGCAACCAAAGAAAAAAAGAGAAGCCCGTGGTCTCAGATAGTTCTTCCTGCATTGCATATTGCCAGCATTGCATATTGTGAACCTCAGACCTCAATCCTTCAGGTCATGACATGACAGGAAGGGATGTCACCTATTTTAAGACTATATGGGTAGAGGGAGAAGGGATGAATTGAGTCTGCTTATGGTCAACAGTGGACAATGAAAGTAAAATATTCCAAGTGCTGAGTAGGCTCTGTTGCAACCATAAATCATACTATCACTAAACTCACCAATTCACTACCATCTCACCAGTCACAAACTGTCACAAAAGTAACAGGACATGTAACACATGCCAAATTAAAGTCTGCCTGGCATGAAACATCCCTGCCCATTTATCCACCCAGAAGGTGTGATGCAGGCATGACCCTCAGCCAAAATATTCCTTGAAAATGACTTGATGGACCTCTATTTTTCTTTGATAGAATGACATTAATGGCACTCAATAGTATAACTACAAACTTTTAAATGGAGTTGTTCAAGCAGATACAAGGGAAATGAAATTGGCAAGATGGTAGTGAATTGGCAAGTTTTCCCAGTTAGTGATAGTACTAACCCTGCCATGTAGTTCAGACAGGCACCCTTGTTTGGACAGTCACACATGTCACAGGCTTGTTTGTAACTCCACCAAGCCAAGATGTAACTCCACTTGGCAAGTGCTAAGGCCCCTTTTACCAACCAAGAATTCTTGAATCTTGAACTTGAACTTGGATTTTGGGATTTTCCAGGAGTGACAGGAATGACAGGTGTGATGTAAGTGACATAATAAACTAATATGAGTCTATTTCAAATATTTTTTTGGTGTGATTTGCTGGGTTTACATGTGATATGTAAAATATTTTTTCTAACCCTTCCTTCCACTCCTTCCAAGTGGGGTATTGCAAGCATGTCATTAAGGCAGAATATGTGTCACCAATGTGTGGGTGCACATCTTTGTGCAAATTTTGTATGTGCAGCTCTGGTGAAAATGGGGCTGCAAGCACCCAGATGTTGAGCTCAAGTCAGACTGCTTGACTCCAAGTTTGATGCTGACACATCATGTTTAACCCCATATATGCAAATATGCAAATGACAACAGAAAAAAATGCATATTAATTTATTATATACATCATGTCACTTACATCACTCCTGTCACTCCTGTCACTCCCAGAAAATCCCACAATCCAAGTTCAAGTTCAAGATTCAAGAATTCTTGGTTGGTAAAAGGGGCCTAAATGTGTGCAATGCCCCATACTCAGTTGTACCAATTGTATTCAATTAGATGGCCTCCCTCACACTTTTCTCCTGCCCTCTCTCACCATCCATACTTGCTGCAGACTTGGTCATTGCTGTGATTGTTGTGCAGCATAGAGCACAGCTAACAGGCCAAGCAACCCACCTTAGAGGTTGTGCTAATGCTCAAGTGATATTGGGGTGTAGAGCAATGTGTATACTTGTCTACATGTATGGTATTTATACCTCTATGACCCAGGGCTGTTCCTAAGTCCAAAGAGGTGACTACAGGTGTCCACTATATCATGCACTCAGTGACATGTGATGTGGAAACATTTTAGATGCAGCATAAGGCTACATCTTGTGATAGATACAGTCATGGACAAGCGAAGTTGACAAATGGGATTGCAGCAGATCGGTGGGGATTGGCCTTCTAATTTTTGTGGGAATGAACTCAGAAAGTCGAAAAGCGTCAAAAAACACATCTCCAGTATTTTTCCCATGCTTTTTTGGGACCTGCCAAATTTTTGGCTCATTTCAAAAACTATTTTTGGGGTCAAGGACAGATTCCAGATGCATCATCGCAACATGTGACACAGTGTGGTGACCCTTCTGCTTCCGAACAGCCCATGCAGCTGCTTTTCCTGTCAAGCCGGCCCTGTATGCACTCATAAATCTTCAGGTACAGTTGATGAACCATTGTAAGACATCAGTTGGACAGGTGTCCAGAGTCTCAATGGTGGCTTTCTCAGCATCATTGAAGCTCTTTTTGGGAAGCTCGCAGTACCTATATTTCATACAACCCCAGTACTATTGTATGCAAAGTTAGAAGGAAAGAATCAAACATTATGATAATTACTCACCATTTCAATGGGATTTAATTCACAATGGAACTTGGGTAAAAAGATGCATTTGTGTCTGGCATCCTTGATTACCACCTCAAGCATTGAAATCTGGTTCTTGAAGTCATCCTGTTGGCTTAAGAGTCGAGCCATGCAGCAATCAGTATTTTCAAGTGGACAGACAGGAGCACACTTTGCATGGAGCCCATGGACCTGAAAACCATGTTCTCGGAGGGTTTTCTCAAGTCCCTTTTGCTGACTATCTTCAGTTGTCATCTTCTGAGGTTTTCCACACAGTTTGACAGTTGCATTTGTCATTGGGATAATAGTGTCCCATTGTCGATGCTGCTTTCCACCATTGCTCTTGTTCATCTTGAAAGCTTTCAGGGCATCAGGTGGAAGAGAAGCATGTGCTGATGATTGATCAAAGATGAAGAGTGCCTGACAGTTTGGATGCACTTGCTTGAAAACCGGAATTGCTTGCTCTTTGACTTGTTGAATGAGCTGTTTGCAATCCCACCAAGGGTCCTCATTAGATCCTGGATATATTATCTTCCGAGCTTCGTGAATGACTTTCCCATCTGTGTTCTTCACCACTAACTGCCCATTATGCTCATTGATGAAGTCTGAGATGTGGATAATCCGACCCTTTGATTTCTTCATCAAAATCTGCTGCCCTTGTCCAAGCCTGCCACCCACAACAGTGAGAAATGATAATAATGAGGCCCTGGACCAACAAATGCACCAAGCTGAGGTCCTCACATCCCACTGGTGAATGCAGCTCTTGTCTTGCCATTGAGGCATCAACACTTGTTTGCCTGGTAACAACTCGGGCTCCACTCGTCTAAGCTCTGGACCTTCAAAACGAACCATCCTCCACTCAAATTCTTGCATCTTTGGAAGGAACTCCTCCTTGCAATACTTAACAACATCCTTGCGCTCTTGCCCATCCATATAAACACCTTTCTGAATTGTAGTCTGGGTCCATCCAAGCTTGACAAGCCACTGACGTGTGGTTCACTCACAGAGAGGTTGCTTTAGAGAGATGTTGACTGAGGGGAGGATTGTTTCTTTGAGAGCACGAGCAAATAGGATTGGAGTGACAGAGCCAATACATTGCTCTGTGAGCCATGTGCATGCAGCAGTTCGAACAACCTCATCCTTGAGTAATGACCTTGCGTTCTTGCTTCCACCATGGTGCTCAATGGGAAGCTGCTCAAAAATTTCATAATGGCATGCAAGAGCCCAAATATGTTGTGCAAAGTGGGGACTTGGTTCTTGAGCATCATGCCATTGATTTGCAATCTCAAGGCTGGCCAGAATGTGCTTGTACCCTTTGACCATCAAGTTTGCAAAGAGGCGGAGGATCATCAGCTGGTGTACTTTACTCAAAGGTAAAGCATGACGTTTGTACTTTGCTGCGAGATCTGTTTTGAGCTGATCCCACAACTCCTTCCATCCATGGATTTCACCTTTCACCTGGATTCTCTCTCGAAGTTCTTCTTCCCATGGCTCCTCATCATCTTTGTAGCAAACACTACTGTCTCCCTCAGGTTCCCCTTCACTTTGGCTGGACTCCTTGTCTGCTTGAGTCCGCTTTCGATGTATTGGCAACTGTGGCTCATTGTTGAAAGTGAGGGGAGGTGGGGTGGTAGTTTCTTGGCAAATAATGGCTGGATGCTCAACCTGGGTATCCAAAAAGGGGGGAGTAACATATTCGGAGCTCAGAGGCTCAGAATGGGATGCCTTGTTTTGCATATAGATGCTGATAAAGCCATCAAGCTTTCCTTGGGTTCGTATTGTTTTGCAATACCGCTCCTGTGTGCGCTTTGACTTGCTGGCAACATCTGGTCCTTTTGCATATGTCTTTGGTCAGGCTTTCCAAGATATCAGCTGATTTTCAATGGGAAAGTGCAATATTGGTACGTACTCTTCTTTTCCTGCTCCTGTTTCTTCCTTTTAGCACTCAGCTTTGCCGGTATCCAGTCTTCGTCACGAGGATCATCACCAAGCCTGGCATTAAAATCAGCCTTGCCTGAAGGCCAGGTGTTGCACGACCCAGGTCTATATCCCACTCATTGTTCCATTCAGACCATTCCTCTATGTCATCGTTGTGTGTTTTGTTGTCAGAAAGCTCCTTTTCAAAGTCAACCTTTAGACTGTCATGGTATGTCACAGAATTCCATTTGCACTCCTCATTGGATTCTGCTGAAGTATTGAGTGGATTGGACTCTTTGTTTGCAGTGACATTTGTGGTTGGATTTTGGTTGCGCAGCCCCAAGATGTTGCACTGGTACTTTGGCTGGTGACCACCAGGCATTGGTGATGTGTATTATCCCCAATATTTCAATTAATTTTTAGTATGATTTCTGTGGTGGCACCACCTAAACTTTTGATGGTGGCAGGCAGGGCACAACAAAAGGAGTTGATTAACGCTTTTTCCGTGATGTTTGTGATTTTTTTGGTATCCCCACCAAAAATTTGACCTCTGAAAATAAAAGTTCTTCCTCAGGGAAATTCGCTTGTTGAATCTTGTTCTAATTGTTCTTAATCTAATGTTTTTACACTAAACTACCATAACCGATACCCTGTGATGCCCAGAAAAGTTGGCTCCTAAATTTGTCAACTTTGCTTGTCCATGACTGTAGTATAGTATGCATAACCCTATTGCCATATGCACATATTTTAAAGTTCTGTCTAACATGTAACATCTCTGAGCAGATCTTGAACCTTGTATGAAGGTCTTCACCTTCTTTGATCTGTTCAGGTTCCAGTTCAACAGTGATCACATATCCCCCTGATCTTGCCATGAGGAATCTGCACTTATCTCAGAGACTTGATGTCAGCCACCTTTCATTCCCCCAATGTGCCTGCAATGGCAATGAGCAGTCATGGCTACAGCCCTGGTCACAGGAGTGTGACACCTTTACTTGAACTCCATGAGACCAAAGTGCTTCTGCACCATGCACCAACTCCACTTTGGTGTGTCCAGGGATGCATGAGTGAGAAAGAGTGGGGCTGTTGGACCAGTAAGTGGACATTGACCAAGGGACCAGAGGTGAGAGAAAGAAAGGGAGAGAGCCAGTATCATGTGCAGTTGTTCAGATTCAGGCAAAGGCAGACAGATGAGAGGGGAGAAGGAAAAGATTCTTATGTAGGAAGTGCTACAAAAAAGAGTAATTAGTTGTGTATGTAGATAACAAGAGTGTGACTGACCTCAGTCTTATTGTAGAAGACTGAGGGATGGGAAAAAGACAAAAAACAAACTATATGCTATCTGTGCATTCATCACATGCCATGTGAGTGCATGACTAAACTGTGATGCTGAGGCTGCACTCCAACATGCCCCCTCAGCCTGTGCGGTGCACATCTCATCTGAAAACTTATCATGCTTCTCATGTGCAAGGCCTTTGGTCAAAATGTTAGCAACCTGGTCCTCAGTAGGGATGTACTGAAGGCAGATCTCTTCGCTCCCAACTTTGTGTCACAAGAACTGGTGCTGGACTTCAATGTGTTTGGTCTGGTCATGGAATTTGGGGTTGTGTGTGATGGTGATTGCAGATTGGTTGTCCACATGAAGAATGGTTGGGGGGTGAGTGTCTATTACTAGCTCACTCAACAGATGTATGAGCCAGATTAGCTCCTTTGTGGCATGGGCTGTCATGAACCATTTCCTGGAGAGGGCCCTTGAAGGACCCTTCCTTATAAGAGGAAACCCAGCCTCTATGGTGTCACCCTGTTCACATGAACAAAAGGGGTGAGTAGAGGTGTCCACAATATCATGTGTGCATTGTTGCACGAGCGATTCTCGGCACAATCGACATACAGCAAGCCCCACTTAATGGCAACCCTTTTAGCAATAAAAGACAGTATTATAGCCTCTATAAGGACCCTTTAGGATGACTCTAAGTGCTCTACAATAGGCACTAACACAATACTAAAGACCCTACAACGTGTTATTAGACTAACTCTAATAACTATAGAATGAACTACAAAGCAATACTAAGGACCTTAATAGAAGTATTAAAGTCGACTCTAAGGACCCTAATAGAACTATATAAGGGGCCTTATAGGCAACTCTATTCCTGGAACCAAACTACAAGTTGTAGTGCACCAGGTCGGGGCATGTGGAGTTCAGTGGGCTTGATCCGAGGGTGGGTATGGACAGAGAAGAACAGAGGGGAGCAAGCACCTCGCGTGCAGTTGTTGGCTTCTTGGCTTTTGCAGGCAGACTGATGTGAGCAGCAAAAAAAAAGAGAATCTTCTATTGTTTGAGTCCAAAGAGTAGCTAAGAAGTTTATATACAGAGAGGCAAGAGGCATGATGAAAGGGAATCTAGACTGAGTGAGATCAAACTATGATGAAAGAGAGAGAGCATAAGGAATAGCTGAAATATGATGCATTGCGCGTGCATGGGGGCGAGTACAAGTCATGTGATTCCATGCTCAGCAGGATCGCATACCTTACAAAGTCCTCAAATGACCAGCCCTAAACTAACAGCAAATGAATCAGGTGCTTTGCATGTGCACTAGAGCAGTGAACATGTGGACAGTAAAGGCTCTTACTCATCAAGAGAAGCCTTCTTACTCAGCAGCTTACTGAGCATGACTGAGCATGCTCAGTAAGTGTACTCTGACTTCTTACTCATCCATCTATTGTGCTTGATAACAAGGTTAAGACTTGTTCCCTATTTAGCAGTTCTCTTGTAGTATATAAGCACTCAATAAAGTAATGGACAGTCTTCAGACTGTCCATTTGTTTATGGCACTCTCTATCCCTGGGATAATCCTTTAAGGACCATCCCCTTGTGACCATTCTGGCTTCTTCCCTGTGTACCTGCTCGACTCTACCAGTAACTATACCTCTCTGGTATTTGGTACTGCTTTGGACTCTACTTCTTGCCCACACTGTCTTAGATGTCTATCGACTCGTCTTCAAGCTTACTCCTTGCTCTTGAACTGGATAGTTCAACAGTGAGTCTTGACATGGGCAGTGGCAATGTATTCAGCCTCAGTGCTTGAGAGAGCCACAGAGGTCTGTTTCTTGGAGCTCTAGCTGATTGTGCCCCCTCCAAGCATGAACATGAAGCCAGACATGGACTTGCAATCATTAACATCACTTGCCCAGTCTGCATCTGTGAAGCTATGCAGTATGGTACCACTGGGGGTTCCACAATGAGTTGGCCTCTACTGGTGGCTTGGAGGTATCAGAGCACATGATTGAGTATGCATTGGTGCTCAGGACCTGGGTTCACAGCATGTCACCCAAGGGCTGCAACTGTGTATGCGAAGTCAGGGCATGTGCCAAGCATTGGGTACATCAGTGCACCAAAGGCACTCTGGTACAACTTTATGTCAATTTCAGGGGAGGTGAGTTTAGTGAGATGCTCATTTGCAAGGGTCAGTGTGCTGATTGGATGTGCGTTAGATTTCCTATGCCTCTCCAGGGTTTTGGTTATGTATTTCTCTTGGGAGAGGGCAATCCAGCCTGCATTGCAATCCTGAGTGATGTGCATGCCAAGAATCCAGGATATATCACCTAAATCAGTCATCTTGTAGTGTTGTTTCAAAACTGATTTGTCTTGATTGATAATTTCAATGGATTTTTGATACCATAGTTATATCATCAACATATAATGCAATGATGGAAAGGTCTCCATTACATGTTTGGGTGAAGATGGTGTGGTTGACATTGGTATGTTGGTAGCCCATGGCACTGAGTTTGCTGCAGATGTCTTTGTACCAGGTGCATCTGCCTTACTTTGTGCCATAGAGGGCCTTTATTGGATGCAATACCATGCCTTGAGGAATGTCAAAACCAGGGGGAGGTTCCATGAAGATCTCCTCTTTGAGTTCCCCATTGAGGTATGCTGACTTTATGTCCATTTGGTGGACCTCTAGATTGTGTTCAGCAGCAAGGGCCAGTATCACACACAAGGAGGCAAACCTGGCAACAGGCGCAAAGGTCTCATTGTAGTCGATGCCCTCAATTTGCATGAAGCCCTGCATGACAATGCAGGCTTTGTATCTCTGTATGGTGCCATTGGGTCCTTGCTTGATGCAAAAGACCCATTTTCTCCCTACAACCTTGCAGTCTTTGGGATGTGGGGCAACCTCATACATGCCCATGTGCTCAAACAAGTGGTGCTCTTCCTTGCACATGACTTCCCACTCAGCTGTGTTGGGTTGGGCCATGGCTTGTGTGTAAGTGCATGGGTCATCAGTTATGGTGGTTTGGGCCATGTTAACACATTCAATGTTGCATTTTCATGAGCTGTATGAGGTAACTGTGTAGCAAGGGTCATTGTCACAGACTGGCACATGGACTGTGTGTTTAGGATGGGTGTTGGCTAGTTCAGGTGGGGCAGATGGTGTGGTCAGTGTATTTTCAATTTCTATTTTGCTCTCACTTTCTGATTGAGGTTTGGACAGAGATAGTTTAGGAGGTGGTGTGTCAATAGGCACAGTTGTCATCCCAGTGTCATTATGTTGGATTATGATGCATTCAAAGGACCAAGACTGAGGTGGGCCCCCTTCATCAAAATGATGTTTCAGGACTCCAGAAAGTGGCAAGTGGGACAGTGCATTAAACAGTAAGCCTTGCAAGTTCACATGTATCTGAGGAAAGTGCACACTAAGGACTTTGCAGCTAATTTGGTGTGGTTCTTATCTGGGATATTGACAAACACTTCGGATCCAAAAACATGATGGTGGGAGATGTTGGGTTTGTTCCCACTCCAGGCCTCCTCAGGAGTGGAGTGTTAAGGCTCCAAAGGGCCTTAAATAAGATCAATGGTTGTGTCTATGAACGTGTCCTACCAATGCAGATATGCTTGAGTCAAGCAAGCAATACTTGTGGAGGGGGAGGAGTGTTAGATCCTTCTGGAGTATGGCAACAAGATGAGAGGGGCTCTGCAGATGGGGTAGGAGTCAACTGTTTGGGATTGGCAAACTAAGTTGAGCTTAGGGCTCAACTGTTACAACTGGGGGCCTTATATAGCCCTACAGGGATAAGGTTTGTGCTACTGTAGTACTGGTTGGTGCTATAGAAGCAAAACATGGCTCATAGAAGCGAGGTTGCTTCTATGTAAATGATCTCGGTGCTGGAAGCATTATGTGTGTCCCTAGTAGCAATCTCGGTGTCATAAGTACCTTCCTAATCAAGGAAGCGACGTACGTGGCAGTACAGGAACATCTGGGACAGAAGCAATGCTACTCATTGCTTCTTCAATACATCTTCAGAAAGATACGATCAACGCGTTCCAAACGCGATATCAACGAACATAAATGATCAAGATCTGATGCATGCATGATGCGAATGGTGCAGTCCATAGTTCAGGTGTTCCGGCATCTTCTGGACCCCAAACCACTCGGTAACATGGAGTTGACAAGGGTGTGCATCAGAGCAACATTGTGCAGGAGTGCCATGTACTTGAGGGTGGCATACCAGAATGATTCTGGTAAATTGGTATCAGTTAGTGCTTTCAGGTCAGGTCACATTGACTGCAAAAAACTGCTTGACTGAACCTGACCTGACTGATCATGAGTGAACTTTCAGTCAAGGTCAAACTGGATTGTAGAATGTCCAGTCACAGTCACATCAACTTTCAAGACTGATAAAAACTGGTCAAGACTGGTGTGCCTGGTGTGCCTGGGATTTCTGTCAAGATTTCAAGGGTTTGAGGATTATGATCATAACTTGTCATAAGTAAATCATGACTGGGAACATGTGTGTGAGATTGTAAGGCTTATTATCTGACCCTGTACCTAGTGAGTACCCAAGGAGAGAGAGAGCCCCCATGAGAAGTTGGACACAGGCACAAAGAGGAGTTCTCAAGCCAGTCAGAGGAGAAGAGGCCACCAAAGCTTGCTTGTCATTCCAGAGGGTAAGTAGAGAGATTAAGTACAGAATACAGGGGAGTACAAAGGAAAATAGGAGATTGAAAAACAAGGGAGCATAAGGCCCCATACAGCAACCAAGATTTCTTGAAACTTGAACTTGGAACTTGAATTTTGGGATTAGCCGGGAGTGACAGGAGTGACAGGTGTGATGACAGTGACATGTCATATGATTAACTAATATCAGTTGTTTTTGTCTGTTAACTGTAATTCACATATTTGCATATGTGATGTCGTGTAATGACTTGGGCTCGGGAACGATTGGCGCGTCAATCTTTCTACCCCCACCTCCACCACCCCATATGATGCAGACCCGCTCATCAATAAGTCCAGATTCCATGGAAGGAAGTCTAATCTCAGAAAGTAACAAGGCTATATGGACAACTGAAGAGGAAGCTGCATTTCTACTGTTCCTTGTCGAGTGGAAACAAGAAGGAAACATGACCTCCAACGCTATGTTCAAGGACCTTACCTTCAACCAAGCAGCCAATTCTATTAAGCCCATGCATGAGAAGGGTCCAGTCTTGATAGGGGTCCTATCAAGACTGGACCTATGTGCAAATCAAAATGGCAAAGGGTACGAAATTTTTTTGCTTTGCCATATCACGCAGCTAACATTGTCTACTACTAGATGAAGAAGGAGTACTTGCTAATTGTTGCTCTCAGGAATGAGTCCAGGGTTGGGCACCTATGGACCGATGAGAATGGAATTGTTGTTCCACCTGAAATGGAATTGGTGTGGAGTGATCTAGTCAAGGTGCGTACATAACATCTAATTTGTCAATGCCATCTGATCATTAGTAGAAAAATCAAGAATACAAGAAGTACAGGGATAAAGGCTGGCCGCATCACAGCATCATGAAATCTCTGATGCCATCAAGTGCAAGAGGCCACCATTCATATTGGGGCACGCAGTCGACAGCCCATTTTACTCCCCCTCAGTCATCTGCGTCGCTGTCCCCCAATCCCAATTTGTTTGAACATCAAAGTGGGGACTCCTTGTCATCTCTGGCGCCAGATCGCTCTTCCTCCTCATCCAGTGTCCTTCATTCCAAACGCAAAGTATCTCAGGTCAAGGATGTCGCCTCCGAAACATCTTCCTCATTTACCAAAAAACTCAAGTCTGATTCCACAGCAGTTGCTGTCCACGGCATGCAGTCAACCATGGAGAGGTTTGCCGATAACTTCAACTCAACCATGCATGCATTCATTGCTTCGTCCCCACCCCCAATGTCGCTGGCACTCCCCCCACTCCCAATGCCACTGGCACTCCCCTCAAACCCAGCCCCAGCC
The DNA here is from genome assembly GCA_025769875.1 of Russula earlei. NCBI lineage: Eukaryota > Fungi > Basidiomycota > Agaricomycetes > Russulales > Russulaceae > Russula > Russula earlei. Next base: position 18,644 of record JAGFNK010000055.1, on the reverse strand, counting down.
CCACCTCCAGCCATGCATATGCCGCCTTCAAATGACATCATAACTATCTCGGCACTTCCCGAGACCACCCGTCGGTCACTGGCAATTCAACATCTTACCCAGGATATTGAACTGAATGGTGAATGGCTCTCCATGGATGATGTTGTCCCTGTGATCAATATCTTGGGATCTTGTGACATCGTGTGCATAGACAGTTATATTGTGCTTATGACTAATGGGTCAGCGTTGTCGCGCGAGATTGCACGCAACTACATCAAGGATCTGTTGGAGAAGGCCAGGACGTCCTGACTGTAGTTGTACTTCTACAGTAGTCACCCATCACACGCATGTATCGTAATTTGTTGAATGCCATGAAGTGTTCTTTCATTTTCTGAAAACATGTCACGGTAACTAGCCGTGTCAGTTCACAAGCGGAAAGCGAGTGGATAATAGAGAAGCGTTCAAGAAATGGGCTGGTTCCCGTGTATAATGAGTAAGGATCCCTGCAGCAGTCGAAGTGTTTTATGCTAAACAGGTTATGGCCAATAGACCCTTCCTAGTATGACTCGGTCCGTTGAGAAGCTAGGGTAAGTTTGTGATGGGATAGACTAGGGCTGGTTCCACTAGCTATATGCGTTCAAGTCCGTCGGGGACCTTGAACAACGCAGAGAGAGTAGAGGAATGTAGGTCTTAAAGGAAGAGAGCTCTTCTCAGGAGAGTGAAGAGAGACTCTTAGGGAAGGAAAGGAAAGGCGAAGAGTAGATGGTGGATGTTTTGAGAGTTGATGAAATGGAGAGGTGGTTGTGGGTTAAGTTTGTGAGAGTGAAGTGGGTTGCAGGCAAATATGTTGGGACAAGAGTAGGTTGGATTCTACAAGAGACCAAGCTTAGGGCTTTGGTCACAAAGTACTGAGCTTATATATACAGGAGAAGCGCAGCAATAGCTGCGCTTTGACTGTGCTACTAGTATAGTAGGAGTCATAATAAGTAGGAGTCATAGGAATGAGGCCACGAATGAGTCAGAACCAAGTAACTGTGCTGCACAGTAGGTGCGCAGCATTGCACAGTCGAAACTAAGAAGTGAATATAAATGGAAAGAGAACCAAACAAAGGGAAAGTAACAGCAATCCAGTGTTACCTGGACGTGTATGGGTCACATGATAACACAGAAGGGATCACAAGACGTAAGAGATCACAAGACCAGTAAGTAAAGGGACATACACAAGCAAGCAGTCCATAGCAAGAGGTAAGAAGTAGACGTAAACGGAAAATGGTGTAACAAAACATGTGGACATGTGTCTGAACTAAATACCTGCTGCGCAATCCTCAAGTGTTTTCTGATACTGCTCCCACATCTCACCTGCAATCCTGTCTTGCCTGATATTTGCTTGCTCCCTCTCATAGCGCATCTGTTACACCATTTTCCTTTTACATTTACTTCTTACCTTCTGCTATGGACTGCTTGCTTTTGTACGTCCCTTTACTTACTGGTCTCGTGATCTCTTACATCTTGTGATCCCTTCTGTGCAATCATGTGATCCACACATGTCCAGGTAACACTGGATTGCTGTTACTTTCCCTTTGTTTGGTTCTCTTTCCGTTTATATTCACTTCTTAGTTTCGACTGTGCAATGCTGCGCACCTACTGTGCAGCACAGTTACTTGGTTTTGACTCATTCGTGGCCTCATTCCTATGACTCCTACTTATTATGACTCCTACTATACTAGTAGCACAGTCAAAGCGCAGCTATTGCTGCGCTTCTCCTGTATATATAAGCTCAGTACTTTGTGACCAAAGCCCTAAGCTTGGTCTCTTGTAGAATCCAACCTACTCTTGTCCCAACATATTTGCCTGCAACCCACTTCACTCTCACAAACTTAACCCACAACCACCTCTCCATTTCATCAACTCTCAACACACCATCCACCATCTACTCTTCGCCTTTCCCTTCCTTCCCTAAGAGTCTCTCTTCACTCTCCTGAGAAGAGCTCTCTTCCTTTAAGACCTACCTTCCTCTACTCTCTCTGTGTTGTTCAAGGTCCCCGACGGACTTGAACGCATATAGCTAGTGGAACCAGCCCTAGTCTATTCCATTACAAACTTACCCTAGCTTCTCAATGGACCGAGTCGTACTAGGAAGGGTCTATTGGCCATAACCTGTTTAGCATAAAACACTTTGACCGCTGCAGGGATCCTTACTCATTATACATGGGAACCAGCCCGTTTCTTGAACGCTTCTCTATCATCCACTCGCTTTCCGCTTGTGAACTGACACGGCTAGTTACCGTGACAGCGTCACTACCCCTCTTCCCAGTTCACCAGCCGCTTCACGATGACCCATCTGAGGGTCTACCCTGTCATCAAATACATCGATCTCACTGTGATAATAATGGCGAATAAAATTGTGAAGGGCTGCAAGTGCCGATGGGATGCGCGCTTGAATGTCCATGTTATACTCAGGGGGGTACCAAAGGATTTTGAAACGCTGCTTGAGAATCCCAAACATATGCTCTATGACGTTGCGAGCTTGAGCATGGCGCAGATTGAATAATTCCTGGGGTGTGCGTGGCCTAGGACAAGCGTAAAAATTAGTGAGAAGATGGGAAAGAAAGAGAGAACGCACTGTATGCCAGCATGACCCCACTCAGATAGATGATATTGTACACCTCGATAAGGAACAAGCAGTGTGTTTGATGAGGCAAAGCATGCATCAGCGAGATAGTATTTCCCTCTTGGGATGGGGAAATCGGAATGATGGGCATCGTGGAAAAGAGTTGAGTCGGCAGTGGAGCCCTCCCAACCAGTCAAAAGATATGTGAAGCGGAGGTCAAATGAACAAGCAGCAAGGCAGTTCTGTGAGAGAACGCCATTGCGGTCTCTTGTTGCATCGCGCTCTGCGGCAGTGGAGTAACAACCAATGTGGGTGCTGTCGATAGCACCCAGGGCATCCTTGAAAAAGGGAAAAAATTTGGGATTCCCTTGGATAAAGGAGTGAGGAGGGGAATCGGCATCAGGAAGCTGTACAAAGGTGGTGTAGAAAGGGGGGGGTTGCGAGAACTCCAAGTATCTTTTTAAAATATCTGGATATCCATCAGAAGATATATAGAAGGAAACCATGGGATATGTACTTTGAGACCGTGCTTGGTGACCGCTGAAAACACTCTCCAATATTTGTTGTTGACAGCCTGGTGGAAGCGGCATAGAGAAATATGGCAACCTGTTCTTCAATTCGGACATGCCGAGATGACGCAACACCAAAGTTGTGGAGAGTCTGCTGGAGCTTGTGAAACACATGTTTATGGACCCCAAGTTCATTCCGGATGCGTTCTGGGTGGCCGGTGAGTAGTTCATGGACCCAGGCAAGACCAGTGAGGGCGGAGGTGTGATATGGAATAGGAGGAGAACGGGGTTTGAGTATTGACAGTATGGCCTGGAAGCCATAAAGGGCATAACCTGTAAAATATAAAATCATTAGAAGTTGTTGGCGTCGCCATTGTACCTGCTGCAGATACAGCCTCTCCTGATCAAGGTAATCAGCCATAGCATTGACCAGGGATGGACAGTGACAACTTGAAATTGGGGGGTAAAAAATCGGCCATGACTCGGAGGGGCATAAAATGTTTTTGGGCGCATCAGTCATTACAACAACAAATATGTGAATTACAGTTAACAGACAAAAACAACTGATATTAGTTAATCATATGACATGTCACTGTCATCACACCTGTCACACCTGTCACTCCCAGCTAATCCCGAAATTCAAGTTCCAAGTTCAAGTTTCAAGAAATCTCGGTTGCTGTATGGGGCCTAAAGATTGTCTATGCTGCACACAGAAAAAAAAAATGCACATCTCAATGCATGAAAATTGCGCATGTGGGAAAAGATGCATTGCATGCCATCAGGGTTTCAGACCTGACACCTCCTGGGGGGTTGAAATTTTGACCATCCCCAGTCAAACCTTCTTGAGTGAGCTTCAGCCTTGTGCATGCGGCCTTGTCGCTGTGCCAGAGTAGTGGGCGTGTTGCAGTGAAGCAGTGAGGTGGTGTGGCATGCTTGTGGCATGTCAAATGTGTTGTCATGCCTTGTGGTGTTGCCAAGTGCTGGCTGCGTTGTTGTTGTTGCTGCTGCTGTCAATGCAGAGGCAGTGGTGGTGGCAAGGGCGAGGGTGGTGGCACATGGGGCAGCTTGCATGGGGGTGGCGTTTGTCATCTTGCAGTGGCAGTGGTGAGGCCATCTCCACTGCAGGTGGTGGCAGCAGATGTGGGCGGTGACATGTGAGTGGATGGGGAGGCGATGTGGGAGGTGGTGTGCAGCATGATGTTGGCATCTGCAGTGGCTTCTCCTGCATGATGGCATGGCAGCAGGGTTTGATCATTCTGTGTGGTGGTGTTGTGGCATATGCTTCTGAGGCAGCAGTGTGCTCTTCATTTTCCAGTTATCTGTGTGTTCTTTCTCTATTTGTTCCTCATTAGCATCTTTCACAAGGTGTGGCAGCAAGATGGTGGTTGGTGGATACAAGATGGCAGCATGGTCGGGAAGCAGGGGCATGGGCAGCAAGCGCAAGTCCATAGGCATAAGCATAGGGGTGATGGCAGAGATGGATGGAGTGGGGGCAACAATGGAGGGTGTTATGATTTACCCCCTTGTGGGTTCGTCCATAACCCCTTCCCATCATTGTCCCTTTTTTTTATCTCCGTTTCCGTGGTTACCGTTTTACCCCTTGATGGTGATCCTTTATTGTGTTTTATCTATTGTGTTTCACTTATTATGTTTCATCTATTGTTGAGCTACTTTTGCTATTGATCTGCCTTTTCACTTATTGTTCTGCTTATAGTACTGTACAGCCTCGCTACATACAGTATTTAAGCACCTGTAAAAGCTGGGGAATGCCCCAAGCTTAGCTTTGTCCCATTCCCTGTCGCATCCCTTGCCCTGTACTCTCCCTCAATCACAACTTGCTTGTGCTGGCCTATACTTTGCTTGACCTAAGCACACCTCAAGGAACCCTTGTGTTCCTCTTCCTCCTCTGCCTCTCTCATCGCTCTCTTCTTCTGTGAAACCAGAAGATCGACTCTGTCTGCGGGCTGAGTCATTGTTTGACTAAACCTTGAGACGCTAAACCTCTGAACCGGCCCCCTCGAGCCGGCCCCCATTGAACCCTTGAACCAAGTCACAGGGACTTGGCCCCCACTGAACCCTGAGCTAACGCTCTAATGGTCGCGACGCCGTTACAGAGGGTGCGGTGGTTGACAGAGAGGGAATGGCAGTGGGCAATGTGGGCATTGGTGTGGAGATGATGAATGGTGAGGGTGTGACTGAGGCTGTGACAGTGATGATGGTGGGTGAAGCAGGGGCTGTGACAATGGCAGATGAGGTGAAGATGGCGGTCATGTGTGGAGCTGAGGCAATGGCCATGACAGGTGACACCAAGGGTGCAGGAGCTGGCAGGGCAGAGACAGGGGGGTGTAGGGGTGGCGGTGGATGTGGATGTGGCAGAGAAGGCTGGGGCATGTACAGATGCAGGAATGGATGCGATTGGGAGTGAGATGGCTGCAGTTGGCAAAATGGGATTGATGATGGCAGGTGGGATGAAGGCGAAGGCAACTGGAGGAGGGGCATGAGTGGGTGACATGGAGGTGATGGTGGTAACATTGTTGGAGGCAGAGGAGAGGGAGTGTGCATCGAAGGTGAGAGGCAGAGAGCATGGAGGCATTTTGTGTGTGTGATGGGGTGGTGGGAGAGAGGGAGTTGTGGGGTGTGCATGTCAGGTGTTTGGTGGCTGGCCGGTTTCTTGCAGTGGAAGGGAAGTGGAAGGGAGAGACAGAGAGAGAAATGACTGAGACAAGAGAGGGAGGGATGTGAATGCAATGTGAATGGGAGAGATGGCAGCAGGTGGGTGTGCAAGACAGCAGGGGTGACATGACTTACCCAGTCAAGAACTGGTTTCAACCAGTCATCTTCCAGTTTCAGTTGAGACTGGTCTGAACTGGTCAAATGACTGCAAATGACCATGTGTAACTGGTCATGTGCAGTCCAGTCCAGTTTTTTCAGGATTGGGCAAACCAGCAGCCAGTCATGGTCATGGTCATGCCAAAATCATGGGAAAAACTGGACTTGACTGGACTTTGAAGCACTAGTATCAGTTAGCATTGCATAGACACTGTCAAGGAGTGTGTGATTCATGCACTCAGCCATGCCATTATGCTGCAGGGTGTGAGGTGTTGTGAGTTCATGTTTAATCCCTTTGCCCTCAAGGTACTTGGTGATCTCATTGCTTGTGTATTTGCCCCCTCCATTACTCCAGTGCTGTGTAGGACCTTCACACACTGGCTGGTCTCAAGTTTGGTGTGGGCAATAAAGGCCTTCAGGTGACATGCAACATCACTCTTGTGGTGCAATCCCTCAATGAATACCTTTTGAGAGTGATTGTCAATGAAGGTGACAAAGTACTTGAAGCCTTGGTGCAAGCAAGTGGATATTTTGCCACAGACTTCAGAGAACATGTGGCCAAGTACTGTGTCAGCATGCATGTCAGTCCTGCACTGGATTTCATGGCACATTTGCTTGCCTTTGAGGCAGGGTTCACAGGGGGTAGATGGTGCGGTGCCAGTGATCTCCATGCCCTTAACCATGCCTTTTCTAACCATGCATAGTATGGTGTTGACGTTTTGGTGGCCAAGGTGGCAGTGCCAGGTCTCGATGTTGGCCTTAGAGGCTGTGCTGTGAGTGATGAGGACATGCTCATCTGTGACTTGTGCATCCTTGCCTTCAGCTGGGAAATCATTGATATGCATTATGTATGCTGTCTCCAGGATGGCTGTTTTCATGTCCATCATGTATAAGTTCTGTTGAAGGTGCCCATCACATGTGTGGTGCCTGTTGAACCGGAACCCAAACGGATCAAAGAAGGCGAAGACCTTCATACAAGGTTCAAGATCTGCTGATAGATGTTACGTGTTAGACAGAACTTTAGTATATGTGCTTATGGCAATAGGGTTACGCACACTACGCTATCTATCACAAGATGCAGCCTTATGCTGCATCTAGAATGTTTCCACATCACGCGTCACTGAATGCATGATATAGTGGACACCTGTAGTCACCTCTTTTGGACTTAGGAACAGCCCTGGGTCATAGAGGTATAAATACCATACCTGTAGACGAGTATACACATCGCTCTACACCCCAATATCACTTGAGCATTAGCACAACCTCTAAGGTGGGTTGCTTGGCCTGTTAGCTGCGCTCTATGCTGCACAACAGTGCCCCTGCTGATTTAAGAGTTGGCAGCTGTTTCCAGTGAATCAGACATCAGTGCCATGCTTGGTGAGGTGAGCGACTGATCGGAGGTTGCTGTTGAGGTCAGGAATGAAGAGGACATCTTGGAGGATGGCGTTGTGCCATGTTCTGTTGGTGTGCATGTGAATAGGGATGCATCTGATGCTGGTGGCATAGATGGTGCTGTCATCTCTGAGCATGATGTGGGTAAGGGGTGTGAGGACAGAAAATGATGAGAACCAGCTGCAGTTGCAGCTCATGGTGTGCAATGCACCAGAATTGACTATCCAGTGATGCTGAGTGGATGAGTCATGATGTGCCTGGAGGGTAAACATGGTGTTGTTGCATGGTGCAGGATCTGGGGTGATGGCACTGAATAGTTCTACCATGTTTTTGCTGGGGTCTGCAACTGCAATCTTTGCAGATGTGGATGGCTTTGCACCTGCAGAGGAGGTTGTTGTCACCCCCTTTGCCTCCTGCTCCCTCTTCAGTTTTCAGTACTCCATTACATTGTGACCATGGATATTGCAGTGTGCACAATGTTTCTTGGACTTTTCTCCTTGCTTGTTCTTCCTGTTTGCTTTTTTGGCTGCTTTAGCAAAGAAAGTGGTAGTGCTAACCCCTGACATGCACATGCGGTGCTTCTCCTCACTGAGGATCTGAGATGTGACAATTTAAGTCAAGATCTCATTGGTTTTAATGGAATATAAGATCATCTTGAGGGTTGACATAGATTCAGGTAAAGCTAGCATAATGACATATGCAAGGACTTGTTTTCAAGGGGGAAGCTGAGATTTGCAAGGGTGTGAGAGGCACGTATGAATTTGTTGATCTGAGGGTTGAGTGGTTCATCTTCAGAGAGCATGGTCCTAAGCAATTCCTCCATAAGGTGGGCCATGTGTTGTTCACCCTTTCCTTCATAGCAAGCACATAACTTGTCCCAGAAATCTTTAGCATTATTGATTCCAAGGACAGCACTTAGTGGCTCATCTGATATGGTGAGGGAGATTTGGGCGCACACCTCACAGTCTTGGTATGACCAGTCATCAAAGGCAGTGGGATCTGCACTTTGGTCTGGCTTGGTATATGTGCCATCTACTACTGTCCAGAGCTCTTGGAGTTCAAGAACCATTTGGATGCAGTGCTTTCAGAACATAAACTTGAACCCTTTGTTGTCAAGAAAAGGGATGGGAAAAAGATGAAAAAAAAACTATATACATATCTGTGCATTTGTCATGTGCCACATGAGTGCATGACTAAACCATGACACTGAGGCTGCACTCCAACATCTTATTCTAAACTGTTTTACTACAGAGTAGCTAAGTGTTTTATGTATAGGAATGAAGAACAAAGGGAAGAGAAGTGATGAAATGTCATGAACCATTTCCCAGAGAGGGCCCTTGAAGGTCCCTTCCCTATGAGAGGAAACCTAGGCTCCATGGTGCCACCCTGTTCACATGGCCAAAAGGGGTGAGCAGAGGTGTCCATAATATCACACATGCATTGTGGACCATTTGTGGTGCAATTGATTTGAGGCACAATCAACATACAACAAGCCCTACTTGGTGGCAACCTATTTAACAGTAAAAGACAATATTAGAGGCTCTCTAAAGACCCTTTAAGATGACCCTAAGGTCCTTATATTGGATGCTAATAAAGATACTATGGACTCTAGAACACATTATTAGACTAACTGTTAAGATCTGACTGATCTTATTACTGACTCTTAGTGAAAGAGTTGCTTGATTTAGTTCAAGCACTAGTGTTACACCATTCTCCTTTTACATTTACTTCTTACCTTTTGCTATGGACTACTTGCTTTCATACGTCCCTTTACTTACTGGTCTTGTGATCCCTTACATCTTGTGATCCCTTCTGTGATATCATGTGATCCATACACGTCCAGGTAACACTGGATTGCTGTTACTTTCCCTTTGTTTGGTTCTCTTTCCACTTATATTTACTTCTTAGTTTTGACTGTGCAATGCTGCACATTTACTGTGCAGCACAGTTACTTGGTTCTGACTCATTCGTGGCCTCATTTCTATGACTCCTACTTATTATGACTCCTACTATACTAGTAGCACAGTCAAAGCGCAGCTATTGCTGCACTTCTCCTGTATATATAAGCTCAGTACTTTGTGACCAAAGCCCTAAGCTTGGTCTCTTGTAGAATCCAACCTACTCTTGTCCAAACATATTCTCCTGCAACCCACTTCGCTCCTAATCCTCAAACCACATCCACCTCTCCATTTCATCAACTCTTCACACACCATCCACCATCTACTCTTCGCCTTTCCCTTCCTTCCCTAAGAGTCTCTCTTCACTCCCCTGAGAAGAGCTCTCCCCCTTTAAGACCTACCTTCCTCTACTCTCTCTGCATTGTTCAAGGTCCCCAATGGACTTGAACGCATATAGCTAGTGGAACCAGCCCTAGTCTATCCCATTACAAACTTACCCTAGCTTCTCAACAGACCGAGTTGTACTAGGAAGGGTCTATTGGCCATAACCTGTTTAGCATAAAACACTTCAACCGCTGCAGGGATCCTTACTCTTTATACATGGGAACCAGCCCGTTTCTTGAAACACATCTCTATTATCAACTTGTCTTTATGCTTGTGAACTGACATGGCTAGTTACTGTGATAACTAGACTCCAAGTCCTTTGATATTATCTCAGGAAGAATAAGTGTAAGAGAAGAGAGGGACCTCTTTCACTTAGAGTTATCACTGTAGTTTGTTTAGAATGTTGACAAGATGATTGTTGCTTGTAAGAGAGTAAGTCGAGCGTAAGGCTCAACTTCTTGGTACCACAGACTATTTATACAATATCTCAACAACTACTGATCTGATTTGTATGAAACTTGGGGTGCACATAGCTGAGAACCAGTAGTATCCAAATGCATAGAGCGCAATTCGAGAATGTCAGAAATGACTCATGCATGAGTCATTCTTTCCTAGTATCTGTCATCAACCCAAAGTAATGAGTAAGCTGTTACCAATTAATCAGTAAGCAGATCAGTAAGCGATCACTAAGCCAGATGGATAAGCACATATGAGTAAACAGAATTGAGTCACCAGAGCATAGGTAAGCAGATGAGAATGAAGAGACACGAGAATCTTAACACTAACTCTAATAACCCTAGAATGGACTAAAGACAACACTGAGGACCTTGATACTGATACTAGGGTCAACTCTAAGGACCCTAATAGAACTGTATAAAGGGCCTTATAAGGAACACCTCCTCACCATCAAATACTATAAGTCCCAGAAAGACCGGCCCTAAACTAACTGACAGTAAATGAATCAGTTGGCTTGCACATGCACTAGAAGCCCTGACTCATCATCTAGGACCTCCTTACTCAGCAGCTTACTGAGCATGACTGAGCATGCTCACTAAGTGTTTTCCCCAATGTCTCACTCATCTTGCATTGTGCTTGATAACAAAGTTACAACTTGTTCTTTATTTAGCAGTTTTCTTGTAGTATATAAGTGCTCAATAAAGTAGTAGACAGTCTTCAGACTGTCCATTTGATTTGTGGCACTCTATTACCAAGGGTACTCATCTGTGACTGCCCTATCTAGTAACATCCTGGCCCTCTCCTTCTGTGACCACCTCTCACAGCTGGTACCCATACCTCTCTAGTACTTGCTACTTGTGTGGACTGTGCTCTTTGCCAATTTCATTCTTGAACTCAGTCAACTTGTCTCCGAGCTTCTCCCTCACTCTTGAACTGGATTGTTCAATAGTGAGTTCTGACATGAAAGGGAATTTGAAAGGGAATTTGAGGCTGGCCACAGTGGTTGAGGTGGTGGCAAAGGACCTGTAACATGATCATGTCAAGTGGGCTGTGGTGTGCATGTGTGGTTGGTGGTGAAGCAGCCACTGGGCTGGATGAAGTGGTGAGGGCTTGGTGAGGCAGTCAAGATCTTGTTGTTGGGGGTGAGGTGGTAGTGTGGGCATGCAGTTGGTGGTGAAGGATGAAAGCAATGGTGCATCATGTTTGTTGTAGTTCCACATGTGATTCCAACCAGCAAGTCTATCTAATCTATTTTGGAGCCATAGAAACTCCAATGTGGATTGGTTGGCAGGCATGACCAACTGCTATTTTTTTGATCTCAACAAACCATAATGGCATTCAGCAAAAAAATCTATTGGATACATTAAGAAACAGTACAATAAGTGCTATGAGAATTTTCATGCTGATTGAGCTTGGATCAAGGGAGAGATCTTGACTGTCCAAACAAGGGTACCTGTCCAAACTACATGGCAGGGTTAGTATTACATAATTAATGATATAAGTACAAAAAATGTGACCAAAAAGGTTAAATAAGGACAGTACCCATTTGGCACAACTTTTACCCCCCTATCCTGGCTAAAAGTTGTGCCAGAAATGACTAGACTGTCCTTTTTAGTCACATTTTTTGTGCTCTACTTATGTCATTACTTGTTTAATATAATTTATAGCTACAACAGAGCCAAGCCTTCTTGGCACTTGGTATTTTTCTTTTATTGTCTGCTAAGTTAACTATAAGTGGACTTGACTTATCCCTTCCTCCCTGAGTAAGTGGCTTGGTCATGGTTATCGATTTCAGTATAAGGCGCTTGGCAGGCGCTTATGACGCCATAGGAGGAGAGGGGCTTGGGCTTAAATAGTGAGCGGTTGGCCATGGAAAGGGGCTCTCTAATGTCATCTCTGACTAAGACTCACATCTTCTTTGCTGGTGCAACTGGTATGTTATCGTGTTTGAATCAAGCAACTCATCGACTCCTGAACGCGAACTCATTCAGGTTATATTGGGGGTTCTGTCCTCCAGCATCTACTCGACCACCCCAAAAGGGATACTTTCCAAATAACCGCACTTGTTCGCAATGTCGACAAGGCAAAAGTCTTAAATACTCTTGGTGTCAACGCCGTTGTCGCTTCGCTACTCGATTTCGACAATGTCACCGAGCTTGTTGCTGCATCCAACGTTGTAATTAATACGGTATTTCATCGCTTTATCTTAATTCGATGTTGTGCTGAACTCCACTCATAGGCAGAGTCAGATAACCTGGATGCCATTAAAGCCATTCTTCGTGGTTTAAAATCGCATCACGATAAGACTGGGGAGGTTCCCATCTACATTCACACGGTGCGCTGAAGTCGGACAACGTCTTGTAATCGGTGACTTAGATTCTTATCTGTATCGCGCAGTCAGGAACAGGTGACGTTTTGCCCTATGTACCGTGACAGGCTTTGCCTCCTAAAGATGTCCTGGTTGTACTTCTCAAGGTGTGCTCGTTGATAACGCCGCTGGCCTGCACGACACAGATGTTGTATATGTTGACATCAATCCTGAGACAATCGAGAGTCTTCCCGAAACGGCTCCACACCGTTCTGTCGACCTGGCGGTTGTCTCTGCGGATAGGGAAGGTCTGTCCACCCTCCTCCAGCTCAAGAGACTAACCTCTTTTACTGTGGGGGACAGGCTATGCACGCACTTATATCGTCTTACCTCCGACCATCTTTGGAATCGCGACCGGAAAGCTTTACGACCTCGGTATTTCCAACCGTCACTCGATTCAGATTCCCATCGCCATCAAAGCGAGCTTGGACAGAGGTCAGGGTGGGGTGATTGGTGAAGGAAAGAACACTTGGCCACTTGTGCAAATTCATGAGCGTGAGTCATCACCTAATGCGTCGGGGTCTTTCTGATATTCTCAAAGTGGCTGAATTTTACAAAATACTCTTCGACGCCACCCTCTCTGATCCAAGCACTCCACATGGTCGCGAGGGATACTATTTCGCCGAAAATGGGGAATATAAACTGCACGACTTGGCCAAAACATACTCCCGGGTGTTATACGATCTGGGCAAGGGAAGGGGCCCTGATCCGACGCCATTCACTACCGAGGAGGCTCAGAAGTACTTCGGGGTAATCATCTCATTCTATGCTTCGATCTCAGAAGAGAAAGAGACTGATACCCGCGACTCAGGGACCTTGGCTCGGGTCGAATTCGCGTTGCAAGGCAGTGAGGGCAAGAAGACTGGGATGGAAACCGACAAGGACGACCAAAGACTTGCTTGAAAGCGTTCCGCCAGAGGTGGAAGCAATTATCCTTCAGAAATAAATGCCGGTGAGTAAAAGCCGGTGACTGAAAAATCAGAAAAGCTGGGCGGGAGGGAGGATGTGCGAATGTGTCGCTAGTCGTATGCCAACTGTAAAAATAGCTTTTGGATCTTTCATATCAATTCGGGGGGAATGAATATAAATCAAGGGCCGAGGAAAAACATGAACATGATGCCCATGTTAGTGTTTCACGGTGATGGTGCGGTAACCGTGGCTCAGTTGCCATGCGTGATAATGGATGGAGCCGACGTTGATGCTCCTCCGTTTGTCGATCTCTCAGCCCATGTACATGCGCAGAATGAAGGTGGGAGGAGGGGTATTCCGAGTTCACTCCTCCAATCTATAGAACCCAGCTACGGAGCCTCTGCTATGCAACGACAGAAGATTTAATCGCAGAAGGAAGAGCGCGAACGCCTCAAGAACGTTCCGATGAGGGGGACAACTAAACGACGAGTGGCCCTAACGGCAAGTGCCATGTCGGAGTGTGAAATCGTTCAGTCCCTTCCTCAATTCGCTTTCCAGTTTCGGCTCGGAGAAATTCTAGTCGTGAAGCCCCGCCTGGCTCGTCGTCCCTGCCAACGTCGTCGTCGTCGTCGACAACGCGACACCCAGGCGGGTTTTTTTTTTTACCCTCTCTTCGACGGTCCGTCTCTTTTCTTTACATCCTCGCAGCCAGGCACCTGACTGACATCTGTTGCACAAAGGAAGGCTGCCCGAGTGCGGTGCAGGCATTGATCACATCAACATTTTTTCGATAGCCTCACTCTCGAGGACTCATTTCTAGACACACCCTTAAATCCCCGCTCTTTATTCAGGCCTCCCCTTTCCCCCATGCATTACTTACACAACCCCCCAGTCAAACGTCAGGCGACCGATCCGCCCATCGTCCCCTCCGTCTCTGGTGTCTTAGGTGGCACAACAGCTGTTTCTGGGATTGATCCGGGCACCAGCTTATTGCTTGGCGCTTCTGCCACATCCCTACCCTCTGTCTCCATTCCTCTTGTCGCTGGCCAACCGGTGATTACTTTCACGTCCGGTCCACCGTCCATTGAGACCAATGCCGCATCACTACCACCACCACCGTCAATATCAACAGGTGGCATAGTTGGTATAATTTTTGGCATTTTTATGGTCGTTGTTGGAGCAATGTTCGCCATTTATGCGTACTTCAAGAAACGCACGGCTGCCATGGGGCGACAACCTCTTACTCGTCGCCTTCCACCAGTCGCCAGTGGGATAGGAGGCGCGAGGGGCCATGGCCATGAAAAGCAGCTGAGGGTGGATGGGGTTGAGGTTCGGGAGCGTAGGGCGCGGCCACCTTCAGGGGCTCTCTTAGCCGTCAATCCCAAGTCGCCTGACAGTGCCAAGTTTGGTTTGTTCGAGAAGGAACCCAGTCTTCATACGGTCTCGGAGGAAAAGACTAACAACCATACGTTTGACCCGTCGTCAATGCCCAACTTTGCAAAATATCATTCTGACCACACGGATGATCTCTCCATGCCGCCCACTCGTCCCTTTGCCTCCCACGGGGCAGCCTCGCCGGTCACCTCGTGGGATGGTGAGACCATCAATGGCGATCCATTCATTTCTCTCCACGTATCGAGGTCTTCAGATACCATGTCCCCCTCATCCGTCTTAGCCCGTCAAACGCCCCGAACTACCGATTCTGTGCAGCATCGTTGGGAATCTGCAGAGGTGCTCATGATGGATGAAGCACCAGCCGAGCGAACTAGTGAGGCGTTGGAGAACCCTTTCGATGACGACGTGGGCTCGCGAAGAGCCGGTTCCCACCACAATTTAGAAGAGAGAGGTGGCGGCAACCCATTTTTCAATGCATCTCAACACAATCCGTTCTCCGATCGGCCGTCTGTGAGGTCACGGAAGTCATCGGTCTCGACAGTCAAGCGCGCCCGTTCCGACTCTGCCTCTAGCCGGGCAACAGCTTCCGCGGGGCCAAGCGGGGGTGCTCTTCTGTCTCTCATTGCGGCTTTGGACGGCGCACCAGCCATTCCAGATGGTCACAACAATCGCTCCTCAATGCACACGATGACTTCCATATACACCCCGACAATGGCTTCTCAATTCGCTCCAACAAGGTGATATTCCTCCAGCGACACCGAAAGCATTTTAAGTCTTGTATTCCATCTATCTTCAATTTCAACCTTTCTTGTGAGATCTGTTTATCGATCACTATCTTTTCACCTCTCCCGTATCCCTTTCTTTTATATTTTCTTGGGAGAATGGCCCTTTTGTCATATCGTGTACTAGTGACCCAGGCATTCAACCATCCACTCGTTTGTTTCGCTCAAAAGTCCTCTTGCGACTATCCATCAATCAATACCATTATTTGTATGTTGCAGAACAATACCTTTCACCTGTTCAGCATACTGTGTGTTTAGATTTTATAACTTTCTTTTATTTATTCACTTCCTACGTCTTCCTACTTACCCTGCATGTTTGTTGCATTGCATCCCGTGCGCAGACAAGGTCAGATGGCCCGTTCAATCAAACCTGTGTTGGCGATGTTACCACGATCCTGAATACGATGTCTGAGATCTGGAGCATTGTGACCAAGTTTACAGGTGGTGGCACGACTATCACCCATACATATCAGTTTTGGATATTACTGCATCATATCCTTGATCTAATGAACTGTTGATACTTGTCCAGCCCAGACGATTGATGTCCAATACACTATAGCCCAAGGGTAGAGGATATCAAATATATATATAAGCGCCCGTGGCACCCTACATGATCCGCGCCTGCGTCTTTCACTCTCCACACTGACAGTTGAACGGTTGCCAACTTACGTTCGCGTTAGCTCTGGCATCGATCGGCGTCAAATGTCGATGCCATCACCAGGGCGAGAATTTCAGGTCGACCGTCGCACCCGCCCTGACCACCACAGCGCGACATTGTCGTCGCCCGATCTTGAAACGGACGGGGACGATGCGTCGTCCCCTCTGCTCCCGTTCCCTTCGTCCAACTCGACAGCCAGGCGACGGGATCTCCGCGGTGGCGCGCTCTCCGTGCGCCTGGCCCAGCAGCAGCCCGACGGCGACGGCGAGGGGCCTGCGGGCGATTCGCGCCAGACGCACCGTTCGTACACATACACGTACACGTACGCTTATGGGCCGACGGGGCTGGCGGGTCTGCGCGCCAACACGTACGCGCTGCGCTGCGCCATGTTCGCCTCGCTCGGCGGCCTCACGTTCGGATACGACCAGGGCGTCATCGCGAACGTCCTTGTCATGGAGGACTTTCTCGCACGCTGGCCCGTGGGGCCTTGGGAGCGTGGGCTCATGAGTGCGCTCTCCCTCTTGTGCGGGGAAGGAGGATCGTGGCCATTGACGAGACGCTCTCTCTTTTCTTTTTCGGACCGGACGCGAAATAGCGGCGATGCTCGAGTTGGGTTGTCTGTTTGGCGCGCTCGGCGCTGGCGTGCTGGCGGACAAAGTTTCGAGGCGGACGGCTATCGCGTCGGCGTGCGGTGCGTTTGGCCGTGGGTTGAACTTTTGTCGGGTGCCGCTTGGGCTGACCGGAGTCTTTGCAGTTGTCTTTTGTATAGGTTCCGCCTTGCAGACATGGGCGCATTCATTAACGCAAATCACAGCCGGGAGGTCCATTGGCGGTCTCGGCGTTGGCGCGCTCAGGTATGCTCCACGCGTCCCTCTCGACTCCCGTGCAAATCTTTTGACAGATCTTTTCTGGACACCCCCTCCCCATTAATTTAGCATGCTTTCCCCCTTGTATATGGCAGAGATTAGTCCACCCGAAACGCGGGGCTCATTACTTGCGTTGGAGCAATTTTCTATCGTCCTTGGGTGCGTTGTAGGGTTCTGGACCGGATTCTTGACGCGAAATGGTGAGCCATCGCAGTTTGGGTTTTATTCCAGGAACTTTTGGGCCGATTGAACTGAGTATAGTCTGTTTTACAGTGACTGGGAGTCTGTCTTGGCGAATACCGTTGGGGCTACAGCTCCTCCCTGGGATCCTTCTCGGTTTTGGAACATTCGCGTTACCCGCTTCTCCACGTCTTCTTGTTCTTCAAGGCCAAAGAGAGGAAGCTCTTGAGTCTCTCGCTAAATTGCGGCTTTGCCCCCTTTCCGAGGCCAGAACCGACCCTCTAATACAGGTGGGTGCGCTCACAGCCTTATATATATCCCATCTGATGTGCCGAAGATCGAAGTTCATGGAAATGGAAGCTGAGGCAATAATGCTTCAAAGAGCGAGCCCAGTTGGAAGGAGCCAATCTTTGCGCCAGGAAGCTTTGGCATGGGCAAGGCTTTTTGACTACCGCTACATCGATCGGACGCTCGTCGGGGTAATGGTCATGTTTTTCCAACGCAAGTGCCCTGGGCTGCTTTACGAAGCTTGAACGCTAATGGCTAAGCCCTGCAGAGTGGAGTGGCATCAATGCTCTGATATACTACGGTCCTCTTCTCATGCGCAATCTTGGACTTAATGGAAACACAGTCAACTTACTGGTTGCAGGAGGAATAAACATCGTTCAATTTTTGGCCGTGTTTCCGGCCATTTTGTACATCGACAGATGGGGTAGGTGGTTTTCGTAACTCTGTTTTCAGCTGCAATGGTGTCTCTCTGGACAGGGCGAAGGCCTCTGCTCCGAGGAGGCGGCGCTGCAATGACGACAGTCACATTTGATCATTGCATTGTTGGTACGTCCGTCGCATATGTTGTTAACCACGAGTATCCACTCGGAGGTCATAGGTTTTTGAATTCGGCCGTGAATGGGAACGACATCCGATCGCTGCCTGGGTTGCTGTCTGGTTTGCCACTGTCCACTGCTTGACGACATATCACATGGAGTGCTAACAGGGCCACTCAGCGGCTTATATGTTTTCACCGCTGCTTACGGTGTGAGCTTTGGACCCATTGGTTGGGTCCTTCCAAATGAAGTGTTCCCAGTTATCTCTGAGAAGTAAAGGCGCAGCATTGTCAACGGCATCAAACTGGACCAATAACTGTACGTTTCGAACTCATCGTTCTACCCAACTTGATCTCGAAATATTCAGTCCTGGTTGGTCTCATCACGCCGCCACTGATGGAGAACTCACCCGCGTGAGCCATCTACGCGAAGCGCCCAACTCGTTTGTAACCGAATTTGCAGGTTGACCTTCGGCGTTTTCGGGAGTGCATGCTTCTTGGCATATCTTTGGGCAACTTACGTTGTTCCCGAGACAGCGAACGTGTCATTAGAAATGATAGACGAGGTATTCAGATCTCCAGCAAGTCAAGAGGACATGCTCGTA